>VDFB02253175.1:50320-64728 GCA_007258455.2 Sequoia sempervirens | reverse complement strand
AATGAAATGGTACGATTTTTGCTTGAAGATAATAATAAATTCAAATAAAATACTTCTACTCTGATAACAGGAATATCTGATGCCAGTGCAAATGCCAATCTTATTCTTGTTCTTCTGGGACAATTACAAAAATGATCTACTGACATGCAATAATAAAATAATAATTTTTATTGTAAAAACCTGGTAAACCAGCAACAGCTGAAGGTACAGATTTGGTACGGCTGCACTAATGGTCTTCTTCTCCTTCTGTCTGGTAACCTCCAAAGTCCTCTGGAACCCCAGCGCCCTTATTGATGCAATCTGGAAGTCAAAAAGGAAGGCGTCCCTCTTGCTTGAAAAAGTACGGCTCCTTCAAATGGTACGGCCTGCTGTACAGAGGTACGGCTGAGCAGTGACAGCATTAAATAAAGGTACGGCCTCCAAAATAAATGTCTAAACCTTCTGATATGGTGCGCTTTGAAGAATGAATGACTTCTGGATGGCAAGCTCTGTTAAATCTCTGAAAATAGACAATCTCTGAAGCTCAATGATTTCCTCTGAGTGAGAAAACCTCTGCTGCAATAAATCAAGTGCTATTTCACACCCTCTGAATTGCTTCCAGTGGAGATGGCTCGTTCCCCAAGGAATTCGAACTCGAAACCCTAAAGTCTCTTGCTCATATCAAAGTTGATCAGTTCTCAAATTCAATAATCTCATAATGGCTCAAAACCCAAGGCAAATGCACTAATATGCTCAAAAGTGCGATTTCCTTAAAAATAGGGTTTTAATAAAATATTCACTTTTTAATCTTTTAATTTCTCCATAGTCTCAGCCAAATATTTTAATATAAATTTAAATGTCAATTTGGCCCCTTTCCTGATGATGGCGCACCCCTCAAGAAGAATCACTTAAGTTATAATTTAATATTATAACTTTATATTATAATCATTAAATAATTAATATTTAATTAATACAATTAAATATTAATATTTCTCTCGTTACTCATCCGATTACTGTTTCGTCTGAAGCTGACGAACCCTGAAGTGATTTTGAACGCTGTCAAAGCCATACCGCTAAAAATAGCAGGGGTCCCACGCCGACCGCCGTGAACCGCTAAAATAGCAATTTCGCAGTTAGAAACCTCCCGGCTGACGCAAACGCAAGCTTCTCCCACCCCAGCCCAAACCCTGCCAACTCCAAGCTTCCAGCTGCCCTAAGCAATCCCCCGTCCGCCCTGCCCCAGCCTCTGACGAGGTCGTGGTGATAGGCCAACTCAGACCTCGAGAGATGCCACCGAAGGGGACATGACATTGCGTTCATTATTAGAAAGATCGCTACCTTTCAATAATGTACACGAGGAGAAATTCATACAACAAGCGTGGAGTCACACACAAAAGAGTTTACACATTAAACATCTTTATACATTAGTACAAAATAAACAATTTGAGTTTCACACATAAATATCAAATTACATTTCAACCATACCAAGTTTCTTCTTGAAGTGTTCTACCTTGATTCGAGAGAGAGGCTTGGTGAGAATGTCTGCAATTTGATCATTTGTACTAACATACTCCCACTGGATCACTTTCCTTTCTACCATATCTCTTACATAATGATAGGGGATCTCAATGCTTAGATCGGCTCATGGAAGACAGATTTACAGAGAGTTTGATGCAACTCTAATTATCACAATGAATAATTGTAGGATTCAAGGGCTCACCAAAGAGTCCCACAAGTAATTTACGAAGCCAAACTACTTCTCTTGCTCCCATTGAGGCTGCAATGTATTTAGCTTCTATTGAGCTCAGGTAACCTAAGACCTGCTTTTCTCATGAAATCAAGGAGATCATAGCTGATCCTAAATCACAAACACCTCGATGTGCTTTTTCGGTTACACTTCCGTACCCCAATTCAATCGAGTACCCATGTAGATCTAGTTGGTCATTTTTGTAAAGAAGACCATATCAAATAGTGCCTTGAAGATATCTCAATATATGTTTCACAGCCATAAGGTGAATTTCCTTTGGCTCACAGATGAACTGGCTTAGAGCATTCACTGCATAGCAAATATCGTCCGTGTTAACCAGATACATCAAGGATCCAATCATCTGTCTGTAAAGGGTTGGATCTGCACACTTGGATTCTGCTGCTGCTTCTTTCAATTTGTGAAGGTTGGTTTCCATAGGTGTAGACATGGGTCTACAATCCAACATTCCAAATATCTTCATAATATCAATAGTATACTTTCCTTGGTTTAGTATGATGCCATCTGGTTTCTGCCAGACTTCCAAACCTAGAAAGTAGTGTAAAATGCCCAAGTCTTTCATGTCAAATTCTGAAGTTAGATCCTTCTTTCCTTGAGCAATGAGGTGATCTTCTCCTGTTATCAGTAGGTCATCAACATATAAAATAATTATTAACATATCACCTTTAATTACCTTAAAGTAAAGATTTGGGTCTGCATCATTCTTGGAGAATCCTAGTCCCAAGAGTAGCTGTCAATTCTTTCATACCAGGCCCTGGGAGCCTGTTTAAGTCCATACAGTGCTTTCTTTAGTCTGCATACATTTGAGTCAGGTTTATGTATCACAAAACCTTCAGGCTGTTCTAGATAGACTTCCTCTTCAATGGTTCCATTTAGGAAGGCGGTTTTTACATCCATTTGGTGGATCTTCCAGCCTTTAGCTGCTACAATGGCTATCACTGCTCTCACAGATGTGTATCGGGCAACAGGTGCAAATGTTTCTTCATAATCAATGCCTTCCTTCTGTGAGAAACCTCTTGCCACAAAACATGCCTTATGTTTTTCTATACTGCCATCAACAGCATGTTTGATTTTAAAGAGCCATTTAGAAGAGACAACAGATTTCTCTTTTGGTCTAGGTACTATATCCCATACATCATTCTTTAGAATGGACTAATACTCTTCCGTCATTGCGTCCTTCCATACTTGATGTCCGAAGGCTTTTGAAACACTGGTGGGTTCTGAATTTATGATGTCATTCATTAGAGCAACGTAGCTTGAGAACCGTTTGGGTCTTTTACTCTCCCTAAACGTTCCTTTGGGTGTTGCATGATTCTCAGCTTCTTTGATCATCTTTCTAGCGCAAAGTGGTCTCTTCTTGCTGTTGTCATTTGTATTCTCATCTGAAATAGATAGAAGTTCATTTGGAATTCCCTCAGGATGCTCCCTCTGAATCTCAGGAGTAGGATCCACTTCTAATACCCTAGGGGAATAACTTTCTATCTCACTAGAACTTCTTGCCCTTTTGAATGCAATGTCTTCTTCAAAATAACATCTCCACTCAATTCAATTTGATTCTGCCCGGGTATGAATATCTTGAAGGCCTTGGAGGTTTCATTATATCCCATAAATATCCCTTTCTTTCCGGAAGGTTCAAGTTTGAATCTCTTCTCCTTGGGCACATGAATATAGACGAGGCAACCAAAAATTCTAAAGTGACTAATGTCAGGTTTTATGCCAGTGAAGGCTTCTTCAGGAGTTTTGTTATCAAGATGAGAATGAGGACATCTATTTTGGATGTAGACAGCAGTCCTAGAGGCTTTTGCCCAGAAAGAGGCTCAATGTTTTACCAACATTGCTTTCGCAGCTTCACAATGGTTCTATTTTTCTTTCAAGAACCCCATTTTGTTGAGGCTGTGGTGTCACTGTGAACTCCTCTAATTCCAGCACTCATGCACTCCTTAAAAAATTTCCAGAGGTGTATTTTTCCCATTCAAGGTTTTAGTTTCTTCTGAGAAGTTTTCCTCGTGAAATGCTTTGAACTCTTGAACCTTTGGAGGATTCCTATTGACTCTTTTTACACTTAAGGAAATATGATCCGTGTTTTCCAGAGAAGCCCTATAAATATGACATAGTATAGAAATCCTGCTTTAGAAGGTATAGACATGGGTCCACATAGATTTGAGTGAACTAGTTTTAACACATTTAGGGTTTTGCTCAAACTATTGGGAAAGGATCCCTTTGTATTCTTTCCTAAGGCACAACCTTTACAAGTTCCTTCATGAGATGGTTTTAACTTAGGTAGGCCCGTTACAAGTTTTTCCATAGAAGGTAGGGCAGGGAAATGAAGGTGTCCTAATCTTCTATGCCAAATCTCATTTGACTCAAAGGTGTCAAGGGTAAGGGCTTGTTTAACTTCAGTGGAAAGTTTGTAAAGGTACCCTTGTCTTACACCTATGGTTTGGGCTTTCTTGATAGTTGAGTTTTTAGGCCATGCTAGAACTTTTCCATCCATAAATGTAACCCTATATCCATTGTCTTTAAGGGCAGAGATGGATATTAGATTCCTCTTTATTCCAAGTACAAATAAGACTCCAGTGAGATGAAGGGAGAGCCCATATTTCAATGTGATGGAACAAGTTCCAACCCCTTTTACTTGATGTGTAGAGTCATCCCCAATTGTTACATCTTCATCAGACTCTTCAGTCAAAGTGTCAAAGTGTTCTCTAAACCCTGTGATGTGCCTCGAAGAACCACTATCAATCACCCAGTTGTTGATATTGTTAGATACTTGACTAGATAAGGCTGAATAGAACACAAAGTTCTCAGATTCATGATCTGAATTTGACTTTCCTACTTTGGCAAAAGATGCTTGTTGCTTTGATCTGTCAGGGCACTTCATTGCATAGTGGCCATATTGATCACATCTAAAGCATTGCACTTGAGAGATGTCTTTCTTTTTAGAAGATCCCTTTCCATTGAAATTTCTCTTTCTTTTAAAAGATCCTTTCTTGTAGGAGTTTTTCTTATTCCTTTTATTAGACGATGTGTTGAGTACATGAATGTCTTCATCTATGTTTTTCTGTTTGTTTTCTTTTGAGGAGAGTCTTGTTTCTTCTTGAAGGCAGTCAGCTCTTAGCCTGTCAAACTTAGGGAGTTTAGATCTTGCACTTATTCCTTGAACAAATGACTCCCATGAGTTTGGTAGGCCTCCTAGTGCAATTAGAGTTAACTCTTTGCTATCAATCTGATATCCAATTGTGGATAATTGATCTCTCAGTTCAATAATCCTCATGAAGTATGCATTAATGGACTCTCCTTTGTTTATTTGAGCATTGTTGATTTGCCTTTTTAAAGCAAGAGTCCTGCAGGTGTTGTTGATCTCATAAGTTTTCTCAAGAGATTTGAACATATGGTATGCAGTTTCATGTTTTGCTAGGATGGGCACTATATGATCCCTAACTGCATCTACTAGGATTTTCATGGCCTTTTCATTGTTTTCTATCCATTGAGTTTTCTCAGATTCAGACTCTGATTCCTTCAAATTTTCTCTCACAAGTGAGTCTAGCTTATTCTCTCTAAGGATCATCATGATTCTGAATTTCCATGATGTGAAGTTGTCTACTCCTACAAGGCGATCTTCAAATCTGATCACACTTGACATTATGAAGAATGTGATGTGAATTCGAATTTTAGAAAATATGAATTTTCTAGAGCAAACTGATTTTAGATTTGTTTTGGATTCACACAACTTTGCTCTGATACCATGTAAATGTAAACAAATCTTCTATCAAAGAGAGAGACTAAGGGTTCTAAAGAGATTCTAAGTTCCAGATTTCTACAAAAATTTCTAAGTCAGATTTTCGATTTCCAGATTTTATTTTTCCTGAATGTGCTGAATGTAGAACATTAATCGATTTCTATATCTGCATATCAAAGGAGGATCCGCCATAAATAAGTGAGGAGACCCGCCCCTAAGAGGCACGTCTCATGAGAGGACGTGTCTCCACAAGTGGAGACACGTCCACTCATGAGATGTGTCCTTTAGGGCGCGGCTTATGATAACAGTTGTTTATCATTTGTTTAGTATAACTCATACCCTTCTACAAGGTGGCGGATGAGTAAGTAAATTCCGATTGCAGAATATAACATCATTCGAATTTTATATGTATGCTCATAAATTCGATTAATATGTTTTCTAGAAACATTTCAATATAAATGATAAACTTTGATCAAGTATGAATGACGATGATGCTTACAGCAATCGTCCTTCATATCTGACCGAAGCTATCTTTCATTAACACTTTTAATTGATACCCTTCATGGGAGGGAACTTTATTGCATCCTGATGATGGATCATGGAGTATGATCCGAAACGTTGATGTAAAAACTGACACACAGTTTCAATCCAGAAATCTTATTGCAATACTATCATGGACTGTGAAAACTTCATGCTTTTAATCGAGTTTTACTCATGTCAAAGGTTTTGACCATTTAAGAAACTTACAATTTTGCTTTACTTCTGCCAACCTTTTAATGGGAAGAAACTCAGTAAACTTAAGGTAAACTAAAATTGAAAATTAAACTTAAATTCTTATTATACATATATTTTTTATTAACTAGCTGCAGAGTGGCACTCCTTTGAATGAATAGAGGTGAAGAAAATCTTTCCTTTGCACCCTTATAAATCTGCTACTCATCATGAATGATGTCTCTAAGGTTTCCATCGAGAACCATCCTCACCATACATGTGTTGAGGCCATCCATAACCTTCTCATCTGCTTTGAATGAATTGGAGATGAAATTTTTTGAGTTCAAGTAGTAGGCAGCAGCATGAATATGTTGGTGGAGTTGTTGATTCCACCTTTGATCAATAATGCATGAAGTTGGTTCATATTTATTTTTAGTTGACCCATACAAATGTTGGAGCACTTCCTTAGCTTTCTCAGTTGCTTCATATTGATACCCTATGGGGGTTTTTCTCTCCATTCACCAACCATAGAACCCAACCAAGGGTTTTGATACCTAAAACAAGAAAGCATATAAAATTGAAATTAGAAACTAATACTAAATCAGAAAATAAAATAAAAATGAGAAAATCAAAAAATTAAAAATTAAAAAAATCAGCAAATTGTAACTTTATAAAATTATTATTATTTTTTTTTAATGGAAACTTACCTTGATGATTTCCTCCATATACTTGGCAAATGAATCATAAAAAATAATCTTCACAACCCTCTCCCCTTTAGCCTTCTTGGAGTAAGAACTGTCCATCAACCTAATACTCACAAACATGCACTTAAGAGATGGCAATGCAAATTCAATACTTTGCAATGTGATGACATAGATGTGAACTATGTGACTCTTGATTGCACAAGTTCCTTGCTGTTTGCGTGCTCTAATAAGATTTAGGACATATGAGACATTATAGATGTGTTTTGTCATATTCCTACTGTCTTCCACTGTCATGTCCCCTTTTTTGAAATAGAGCCATAGAGAAGACCTCTAGTCTATCCCCATTTTCTACGAAGAGCACACGTTTATACTAAGAGGGGAGGGGGGGCGGTGTCGGGTGAATCAGTATAATAACAATCTTTACTTTTTCAAACTTAATACCATATTTAAAACTTGATCAATAACAATAACATCATTTACTCAACATCAATAATCATGCACATGAGAAGAACACAATAACACGATATTTACGTGGAAACCCTTGTGGGAGAAAACCACAGAAAATTAATGCTTTTATATTAATCTCTTTTACAACCTTTGTAGGCACCAACCTACTAGAGGCACCAACCCCTCATTCAATTTGTGAGCACCAACTCACTAGAGGCACAAACCCCTACAATATGAGGCACCAACCTCACCAGTATGAAGCACCAACTTTACCAATTCAAAGTTCCACCTTCTATGCTGCTTCTTCAATGGATGATGGACATTAAGATCTCCTTCATATATTTACTCAATGATTCCCCTCTTTATAACATAAATGTACTTTGCATGATCACATATGCTTGCATATACATATCCTTCTTTTTAAATCTGCACGTTCTTTGTCAAGTTTGCATATAGCCTTCATCAAATATATATATCTCCTTTATTCAAACTGCCTATATTCCTTATTAAATCTGCATCATGAAGTCTTCACAAATATTCCCATAGAGTCTGCACAAATCTGCTCATATACTCTTCACAATTCCTTCATGAAATCTGAAAGTATACTCCTTAAGGTTTGCTCTTCTAAATCTCTTGATCTGCAATTAATCTTCACAACTTGCTCTTTGTAAGTCAGCAATTAATCTTCTTCATGAACCTGGTGTATATGATGCATTTGTCTTTCTTTTTGTCCCCACACTCTCTCTTATTCTAACTCAAAATTTTATCTCTTATATATCTTCATATCAAGATGAAGTGATATATCTCTTTGAATGGAGATTTCCTTTCAAGAAAATGACTTTTCACACACAAACTAATCGCTACCTTTAGAAACATACTAATCATTGTCTTTTATACCAAGCGCTGCATTTGTATGGTCTTAAATACTGTTATTGCTGACTACAATTGTTACTAGTCAGTAATCACTACCCATTTTATTATATTGTCGCAGCCTTTTACTATATTATTGCTGCCTTAATAGGATTTTTAATGCCTTTAATTTAATTGTTGCCTTCATGAAATTCGCTGCCTTTGCAACCTTAATTTGTTGCCTTTATCATCTATATAGTTGCTGTTTTTCTTAACTTCAATGTTTATTATGAGTTGCTGTACATTCATCACTACATATTCTTATCTTATTGCTGCTTATTATATATGGTTGCTGCACTCATTTGGTCGGCCTTATCAAACTTAAATCTTGGCCCTTTAATAATATGTCAGCCACCTCTTATAACATAGAAGCTTCAAACATTTTCGCCCAAGGATAAATTGACCCTATTAAATATCAAGGTTTAAATCTTTAATTTAAACTTTAAGATTATTATTCATTACCTTAGAGGAGTTGTCCATGATGGAGATCGGACCAAATTAAACAACCATTAAATTTAAACTCCAATGAAGTCGGCCACAATAGATAGAGTCTTGCATATGATGAAAGTGCCAATATACTTCACTGTCAACTCGAACACATAGTGACATAACAGATATACTTCACTTGTCAAACTATTTGGTTCCAATTGCATCAACCTCATATCATATCATCAATTTCATCAATTCATACTGTCAAACTATTTGCTTCCAATTGCATTGACCTCATATCATATCATTAACTTCATCAATTCATACTTGTAATCTGATTTTGCTTGGTCATGTATGTTACCAACTTGTCCATCAATTAGTGGCCTATGGCCTTTTACGATTTCCTTGAGAGTACTTTGACATAGATCTCATTTGATAATGATGATAACTATTTCATCTATCTATCTTCAATCTATGAACTCTTTGACATCAAAGACAATCAAACCAACAATCTCACTCATACACCTTTGATATCAATGACAACCTTAGACTTCAATTGAGACGATAGTCTTCCTTTGACATCAATGACAAACAGTATTTCCAACATTCTATAGGCTAAAGGGTAAAGCAAAGAAAATAATTTTAATATTATTTTAAGTTGGGCCTACTAGTTTTTAATTTAAGGCACAACTTAGATAATATTATTATTAAAATAAAGGTGTTTTTAACGTTTATAAAACAAAAAGTATTTTTAAATATTTAAAATAAAATAAAATAAGTACTTATTAATACTTAAGGAAATTGGTCCCAAGGGCCCAATTGGAGTTCTACAAAACGAGGGTGCTTGGCTTCGTTTGGATATCATGTTTTGTCATCACTTTTGCCATACAATGTTTAGAGTTTGGGCTTTGTGTTCAAGTTTGCTTTTGAGGACAAAATCCCTTGGTTGATTTGAGGATCTTGGAGAATGAAAACCCTCTAGGATTTTCATTATTGGATTTGGGGACAAAAACTATTATCTACAACATTGGCAATTCCATGCAAGAGTTGCATGTGCGCTGATTGGAAAAATTTGCAGATTTTTGGTTTGTGATTTGAAAGGTTTTATTGTAGATTTCAAAATTCTGGGGTTTGTTCCACCATCCATTCTTCCACCATCCATTCTTGCTAGATGTTGGATACCACTCCTCAGGAGAAATTGCTATCATTTTTTCATTGCTGATTTGAGGGTTTTGGACACATTTTGATGCTGCTACAGTGAAATCGGCATTTTTGGTTAAGTTTCAAGTTTACATGTTGCTATAGTGAAATCAGCATTTTTGGGGGATAATTCTCATATTAGTGCAGCGATCAACATATACAGCCATAAATTTGAGTATACTAGCATTGAGGAGGCGAGTTCATCATCATATGTTGTACATTTTGCAGATCTAGTGATAGGGCCATCACTTTGGAGAGTTTTCAGAGAGGGTTTGTCATCATTTATCGTCACAACAATTTTCAGCCACTTTCTGACAACGCCATTGCTTGGGAGGGCAGATTTTCCCTAACCATTGCTGTTATTAGTAGTTTCCAGGTCATATTTGAGCATACCAGCATTTTATTGACTGTTTACAAACATTTTATTGACTATTATCAGCATTTTGGAAGGCATGGGACTGCTGCGCAACCTCTAATTGATTGCTCCCACTTGCCACATGACCTCCCTAGGTCATTTGCCTTGCCATTGTTGCTGCTACAATGCTTCTACACTCAGATCCAACCACCAAACTTGCTTAATGTTCACCATATAGGGTTTTGACAATTGTAAATTCATCATTTCTATTCAAATGCAATTGTTGCATGTCTAAAAATTGTTCATATCAGTCATTATAAGTTGCTCCAGAACTAAGATGCAGGGTTCGTACCAGCAAGCCCCGAACCCGGTTTGGGTACGCACCTCGGTTCGGGTTCGCTTAATATTGCATGTGCGCTAGGGTGCGTGCTAAACTGCGGCCCGCCAGCACTACCCGCCACCAGCCAGTTAGCTAAGTTTGGAGAATGCACGCCTTGCTACCAAGAGGAGGCTAGGTAGTCAAATGCCTTAGTCATTTTCCAACACCCGTACATGCAGCATGATGAAGGCGATTGCTTGGATGCACGCATCCGCGTCATCAACAACAATGATCAAATTAGTCATGGTGCATGGCAAGCGTGAAGCATGAAGAAATGAAGATTTTCAAAGGAAATGATCAAACTGCAAGCTAAAAGCGCCCCTGCTGGACAGGGGCGCCCTTGAATTCAAAGGGTCAAATGCAGTCATCATCTTTCACCAAGGCAGTCATCTCTTCCGTGTTTTTGCTGGCTTTCCAACAAATCATTCAGCGAGACCATCTGATTCAGAGATCATCGACAAACGTCTACAGAGTATGGAGATGCTGCAAGCGAGAATCATCTGAAATGGCAGTCTAATATGAAAAAGGCGCCCCTGTTGAGAAAAGGCACCCTTGAATAAGATGATGAAGATGTCAGTTCCTGAAAAAAGTGGTCTTCGTGAGATCTCTCCAGCTTCAATCCAGCTTCGCAATGAACCTGTCAGCCAACCTGCGAGACAAATCAAACAACAACAACGGTTGATCGTCAGAGCATGTAGATTGAAGGATAAATTAATGAGCTTCAAGGTAAAAGCGCCCCTGCTGGCCAGGGGCGCCCTTCTTTTTGACATCTGATGAAAGAATCTGCAACTGCTTTGTGTAAGGCATTTGTTCAACTCCCTCTCAGCCTCTCGATCAATCCAACAACACGTTCATTGGACTTGTTAGGTAGTCAGAGGCAGTAATCAAGCAGAAAACACCAAAGATGGAGACTGAATGAAGAACATTGGAAAATGTGCTAAGTGTCATGAAAAAGCACCCCTACTAAAGAAAAGCGCCCAGTCTTTTGGGCATGTAGATGCAGTTTTGCTGAATAACCTCCATTTTGATCGATCTCGACAACGAAACCGTTAGCAAAGACATCCAACAAAGCAATCATCTGATGACAGAGATCAAATTGAGGTAGTTTACAACATCAAAATAACTAGTTGAAAAGTCAAAAGCGCCCATGCTGAAGAAAGGCGCCCTTGCTTTTGAAGACCTAAAACTGACTTTCAGAAGCTGTGAAACTAGTCATCCTTTCCAGGACTGAGCTGGTTATTCGATGAATCGTTAAGCGAGATCATCAGACTCGTAAGTCAATGACAATATTAGATTGAAGCACAGATGGTCTAAATGGAGAAACTGAAAGACAGTCATAAAAATTGACTAAGTCAGGTGAAAAAGCGCCCCTGCTGAAGAAAGGCGCCTAGTCTTTTGGAGCCTTAGATTCAGTTTTCAGGCTTAACATCTCCCAGGCACATCTCTTTAGCATGGTTCGAGCTCAACAACGAATCTATCAGTAGCTGCTCAAGATCAATTGAACGACTAGGAGCGAGGATCGAACAGAAGATCTTCACCACGAAAAAATAATGAAAAAGTGTTCAAATTCAAAAAGGACACCTAAACTGGTCAAAGCAAGATTTGTTGACTAAGTTAGAGATTTTGGAGGCGAACTTGGTTCAAACAGCCCACAATCAGTGGAAATCAGTTTTTAGAACTCTAGATTAAGCCAAATCACTCCAAAATCATTAGTTGGTACCCAAATTTGAAGGATTCAAACTTGAATCAATATGTACCAACTCTAGGCATCCCATTTCATTATTTCTTTTGTAGGTTGAAGATCAAAACAACCATTTGCTCTCCAAGGCTTATTTCCAAGATCTAACAGAGGTTTTGGACCGTTCTTCATTATTTTTGAAGATCAGTGGCACAAAGGGATTTCTTCTTAGAGGTTGCATCCAAAAGCATATTTTTCCAGAAAGGCAGAGAATGACTTCCAATCTTCCTCTTGTCTTATTCCTCTCTTTTGTCTTAAAACTTCTTGCATGTCCAAGAAAACAACAGATAATCACAGATCTGACCGATTGGGTATGATCAGCATAGCATATTCAACAAAACCCATGTACCAGAAAAAGTTGCCCTGCTGCCCCTATTTTTTAGGGTTTCCAGAAAAAAGTCACAATTTCAAAAATCAGACAAACTGGGTTTGTTCAGCTTTAAAGTGCCAACAATACCCATGTGTCAGATTTTTCCGAGAAAAATAAGCCTCTGCTACCTCTGAAACCTCTGTCCCAAAGGGCTCTTGCATGAACGAGGAAAAGTGATTTTTTGGGATTTCTAACGTTCTGGGTCCATTTAGAAAAAACAAAACCCATGTCTCAGATTTTTTTCATAAAAATTACCCCTCGGTAGGCTATTTTTAGCAGTGGCAGAAAAAGTTGTTTGAACATATCCGTGTTTACAGTCAATAGTCGAGTTTTTCAGAATATAGTACTCTCAAGTTGAAATCAAGACCAAAATGGTCCTACTTCACGACAAGACCAAAATGGTCCTACTTCACGACTTCCTGAAAATACTCGACACGGACATGCATCAAGTGAAGCCCGTAGTCAAGTTGGATGCCTTGGAAGTTGTAAATGACATCACTGTTCAATGAATAGCCAAATAAGGAAGGCAGTCATTCCAAACACGGAGCCGCCATCGGTTACTACCACACTACCTTCCACATTCCATGTCAACAAGGCTGGATGATGCAGCTGCAAAGAAGATCGAATATCAAAAGCAGTTTGTAAGAAACAAAAGAAGTCAATGCCTGGTTAAAAGAACTGTTGACTGGAGATGGTGAGATGTAAAGCACCCACAAAGGATGTCCTACCCTTCAAAGTAGCATTAATGGTGACTGAAGTTAACTTAATGCCCCTTTCCAAGTTAACTCCATGTCCCACAGATTATGCATGTCAGATCCCACTAATTGAGGATGTCTATTTTGACTTCCACGAATTATGGATCTCAAATCTCCACTAAATGTGGATGTCTATTTTGGAGGCACATTTTGTAATTAAAGTTCACTTGTAGTTTAGTTTCAGTCAACCGAAGTAGACTTCCGGTTGACTCTTTGTTTAGTTTCAGTTAACTGAAGTAGCTTTCCAGTTAACTGTTTGCTCACCTACTTTTAGACATAGGAATAAATCTTGCTAATTGATTGGCAAGAACTCAATGTTAACTCAAGGAGACTTTAGGGTTGCCTACTCCTTTGAGTTCTATAAATAAGAGCCTTGGGCTCATTATTTGTTAACCTTTACTTACTATGCAAAATTGCTGCGCCATTGTTGCCAACAAGTTTGAAAGTGATTATTTGTTCACTCTTGGATGAGAGTTAATTGGTTTGATGAGCAATTGTGCATGATTTCGTGCCTTTGCATGTCCCAATTCTTTGTAACTCGATGAAATTTGAGGAAGAAAATTAGAAGGCGCTTACATTTTGATCCAAACATTTGAGTTCTTTCAACGTTTTGTGTTAATAGCTTGTTGCTTCAATCTCCTCTTTGGACAGGGGTTCCTCCTCCTTGGATATTTTGTCATTAACAGTTATCATGTGATGTTGTTTAATGAATTGTCTTTCAACCTACACTTCAAACAGGGGTTCCTCCTCCTTAGCAAGTTTGTCAGCCAAATCATTGTGATTTGTTGTTTCTAGTAAGCTGTTTCTTAGCCTATACCTCGGATAGGGGTTCTTCCTCCTTGGAAAGTCTTAGATCCAACTTACCATAAAGAGTGTTTGCTTGCACAAAGCCATATTTCTAGCATAGATCTGAGAGTTTAGAGCCTCA
>VDFB02253175.1:0-44203 GCA_007258455.2 Sequoia sempervirens | reverse complement strand
TGTGTCCTACCGCTAAGTAAAAAAGATAGGATAGTAGTTTACTTTATTCCTTTCATTTACGCAAAAATCAGCAACAAGAGGGATCTTCCCCTCCCAATTTGAAGAAGCAAACACTACAAACTTGCAATAGCTGACTGTTTCCAATAAGCACTCCAAAGGTGCTAATTGAAACACCAACAGTTTTCTGGCGCCCACCGTGGGGCAACGAGGCATAAAACTTCAAGAAAAAGCTAATGCTGTTATGTCACATGAATGATCCTTTGGCATCCAATTGCATGATCCATACAAGAAGCAATGGATGGTAACAACAATAATGCTGGCGAGAGGCGTCCACCTTCATTGCCTTGGGGTAATAGTGTTGGACCTCTGGCTTTTTAGGTAAATCATGAGTTACCTAAAGGGTCAAGGAAGCACTTTCCCCAATTTCACGACGATGGAAGTCGACACCCAAATGAACATTTTGTTGCATTCACAACGGCCTGTGTCGTCTTGCATGTGCCGCATGAAGACATTGCAGTCTGTCTCTTTGTGGAGACTCTTGTTGGGGATGCTGCTAACTAGTTCAGTCACCTAAAGCCAGCCATTATTACAAGCTGGGAAACTATAAGCGAGAAGTTTTTGGCAAGATTCGAGCCCGCTGAAGATAGTCATATGTTGTTTTCCTAGCTTGCAAATTCAAGGATGGAGCACAACGAACGGATGAGAGAGTTTGTGGCAAGATTTAATTGTCTTGTTACACGACTTTCTTCTACACTCGATCCATCACCGAAGATTCTGATGAGCCGTTTCATAAATTCTCTTCCATTAGAGATAGCCTTCTTCTTGAAGATGGCAAAAGAAACAGAGTTGAAGAGTGTGCAAGAACACACTATCAAGTTGGAGGATACTATGATCACTTCCGTCTTGATGAAAACAAATTCTATCAAATCTCTAGTTCAACAACCGTACCAGCCAAAGAGAGACAATCTTCAGCCACGGTTGCCAATGTCTCCATCAAGACCAATGATTGAAGTTGCACACAATGTAGTATTTTGTTGTTTCCATGACACTAATGAACATACCGGATTCACGTGTCTTGAGAATCTGAGAATGACCCAAATCATGGGATACGTTGAAGCTGCTCCCAGTTCTAGTTTTGTACCAACAAGTTCGAATGTTGTCTTACCATAGATGGACAACTTCGATGGCGACTCCGCAACGGGATACTTTGAACCCGTTATTAAAGAAGAAAAAGAAGCATACCGTCAGTATTCTCTTGCGGTGAATCATGAAAAATTTTCAACGCCTGTGACTACACGTGTTCAACACTTCAAAGCACAGAAAGAAGAGGAAGAAAGACAAAAATCAAACGAAAATGGTGAGGAGGTACCCTCCACTTCCAATCCCAGGTCTTCACAGAAGAATGCTATGCCAGTTGCTCAAGATCCGTCTTCAACAAATTTTGACATCATAGCTTCCATGATGAAGACCAAGGTACAAATCTCTCAATTGGAATATCTTCAAGATCATCCAGAATAGGTAGATCAAATTCTCAATGTTGTAAAAAAGCAGGTTGTGCTCAAGTCATCTGTTCCAGCAGGAGCAAAGCTTGAAACGGATCTCGGTAATTATGTGACTCTGCCAAAGGTAGAAACTGAAGATTAGAACATTGCTTGTTCTGAAAGGAGACTGACAGAAGACACAAGGTCATGGACAACACAGTTTGGTGGAGGTTGTTCCACTACAACATTTTCAAAAGTAGGGTAAGTGATCATCTCCCCTAAAGGATAGTTGCACTCATCTGTGCAATTGGAATTTACTGAAGCTGAGAAAGAGGTGCTTTTGTTAGGCCTCAAAGATACCGAAGACATAGGAATCAAACTCCTATGTGTTAAAGGCGATTTGGAGCTGATCCATGAGCCGGTCAAAGGATATTTTTAGGTCAGCAAAGATCACCTACGACATTATAGAAATCGAGTTTGGAACTCGATCGACTGGTTTGAAGAGTTCAACATCCCGAGGATGGGCTATAGCGGAACTAATGCCTCAGGGGAATCAACTTTCCCATTTGCATCATATTCTTACTTTTGTTAGAGTACCTTTGCTTGGATATACAAATCCCTAAGAATCTTCATCCCAGAGGGATTGTCTCATGCAATTCCCATCAGAAGAGAAGTAAAGCCTTTCAGGCAGAAGCAGCATCGATGGGAGGCTCTTCACGCTGCCATGAAGCAGACAATACTTGAAACATTTCGTCCCTTCGGGGACGGGGTGAGTTCTTTGTAAATAGTTTTCTTTTGCTTTAACATTATGTTGTTATGTATTTCCCCGTTTCTTAAAGTATCGTCGTGTTTTAGGTGATTTCTTAGGTAGTCTTGTTTTAGGTGAATAATAGGTGAGCTCCAATAATTAGGTGAACTCCAATTATTAGGTGAATTAGGAAATAAGTCCTGACTCCATTGCCCAACTGATAAGAGTATTGGTTTGCAAAACTAGAGATTCTCTATTCTCCTATGTCGTAAGTATTCGACATGGTCACCAGACGGAGCCTAATGTTGTACCCAAAATAAATTTTTGGCATTTTGCTTAAATTGAGCTAAGTCATGTAAAATATTGTCAAAAATCTGTTTTAGGTCAAACCAAACATAAGGTTTTTGTGGGTTTGTGTCAAGGAAGATGCTTGCAAATTTCTAAAAATTTGAAAATTAGGGTTTTGTACCCCTATTTTTAGGGAAACCTTTGAAAATAGGACCTTCCCAGAATGATTGAAAATGATTTTGATAGGATTAATCGACTTCACCATCACACTGGTCAAGTCAGAATCATCAAAAAGTATGTTTTACTCTGGTGGGTCTATTTCCATTTTTCAGGAAGAAAGTTAGGAGCTCCGCAACCATTAATGGCAGATTGGCCAATACCAGGTGCTGAAAGCTAAGCCTCAAAAGCTTCGACGAGGAATCCATGGCGGAAATGCTGAAAAAGATGCTATCTCACGGAGGGGATTTTCAAAACTAAAAAAAAAAAGCCCAAAATTGGCTAAGTCTGGAGAATGCACACCTTGCTACCAAGAGGAGGCTAGGTAGTCAAATGCCTTAGTCATTTTTCCAACACCCGTACACGCAGCACGATGAAGGCGATTGCTTGGACGCACGCATCCGCGTCATCAACAACAATGATCAAATCAGTTACGGTGCATGGCATGGCACCTGTCCCCGAACTCGAACCAGTAACTTAGCTCTAGAACTTTGCAAATCTAATAAAGGCATTTTGAAGGTGATCAATTGGTGTTTAATTCAGATCCATGCAAGCTTAATATCCTAGAGTTCCATTCTTGTATGTTTGTTGGCATTTGAAGATTCACTTCACTCATCCATAGTTATATCAACATTGATATTGGTTGTATGTGAGCATTGTCTACTTAGATCCAAGTGTACTTGCATATAAAAGGGTGTAAAGTTGGCTGTTCGTCTCATATCAGACCTTAACTAGCATTTTCATTGGGTTTATTTATCATCTATAAGTGAATTTTGCTAGTTTGGGGTGGAGTTGAAGTTGTTTTCCAACCATAGAGGGTTTTCATAACAAGTTTCCAACGGTTAGTTTCATTTTGTTTTTCTGTTTCAGTTTGTGGTTTTGCACTAGAAATCATAAAATTATATGAGAATTAGAAAATAACAAAAACCATAATTTGAGGACATTCTATCCACCATGTTCTGAACCCATCTGAGTTTCCCTATATCCTCAAGGAGAAGGTCAATGCAATGGATAGTGAATGCAATGAATTCAAAATAAAACCGAAATTAAGGACACTATCTAAATTTCTTATTCTAAATACACCTAAACCTCATATTGAGTGTGAAGTGGATTTGCTCATGCTTTGACAAAGGATTGTGGATGCTCAACTGTTGTGCAAGATTTTCGACAATATGACGTGATTCAAATATTCAGAAATGGATCAAAGATTTTTAAGAGAGCTCCTTGAATTCTTGAAAGGAATGGTGGATTTATAGATTTTTCAGGTGAAAATATGAACAGTCAAGATTGAATTGATTAATCTAGAGGACTAAAGATATGATTTAGAGTTAACTAGTTTAATTGACTAGTTAACTCAATTGATTGATCAGTCAACTAATCTGACTGATCAATTAACTACCTTGATTGATCAGTCAACTTACTTGATTGTTCACTCAACTAATTTGATTGTTCAGTCAACTAATTTGATTGAGAGTTAACTTGATCAATTAATCAGTTAGCTAATTTGATTGATGATGTTCACTCAACTAATTTGATTGTTCAGTCAACTAATTTGATTGAGAGTTAACTTGATCAATTAATCAATCAGCTAATTTGATTGATGAGTGAAATGTGAAATTGGCTAAAGTAACACGAATGAAACGTGGGATTGACTCATTAGATAATTGACTTTGATTGATAAGTGAAATGTGGATGAGGATATCAGAATTATTTATTTATTTAATTGGATATATGTGCATGGATTAATTAGGAGCTAATTAATTAATTAATAATGATTAATCAATTAATTAGACATGGGTTTATGTTAGAGGGAATGGGATTAATTAATTAATATAATTTAATCAATCAATCGACAAGGCGAATTAATTTGATGAAGTTGATAAATAGTGGCATGACGAGATGATGAAAATAGGTTGACAACATAATTAGTTGATTGACAAATGATGATAGCATTGATTAGTTGGAACGATAGAGTTAGTCAACAACATGAGACTAGAGTGATTAATGAGATGGTTATGACGAAGTTAAGGTGGTGAACTTTAGGTGTCTACAAGTAGCAGAAGCGGTCTAATTGAGCATAGGGTTCTTTGCCTCAAGAAGTCTACTAGCTGCCATATATGTAGTTGCATTGATTGTCACTACCTAGACAATGTTCTCTGTTCCCTCCTTTCTCACCACCTCATCCAACAAGTTGCTTAAGATCTTGGCATTTTTTATTTCATTAGGGGCATCAAATGACCTCAAAGATGCAATCTTTTTGAAGACACGAGGAAGTTGATTAGGGCATTGTATCCATCCTCCTATTAGATAAAATGCTGTAACCCTTCTTTTGTTGAATTTCTTTTTGTTCATCGACTAGAAGATTTGTTTCTTATTACATCCTCCAATCCTATCTCACTTAACTTATAAGGGCTTAGTGCCTTAAAACATTGTAGTTGGTGTGAATAGGATATATTACCTATCCAATTCACTTTTAGGTCCTTTTCACACCTAGTTAGTTAAGTTTACTTAGAGCATATACTTTTTGTGTCTTAAGTCATATGATTTTGACAACTTTACTTGAAGAATTTACTTTTTGTGTTTCAAGCCATATTATTATGATAGTTAACATAATCCTATGTCTCACCCTTGCCTATATATGCAAAGGTTCTCTTGTACATTAATCAATCATCATTGAATATTTGCATTCTTTGATAGAATAGAATTATTCTCTCATTTTGGGTCTCTCTTGTGCTTTGATTGAAGCTCCTTGATCTTGGGTCTTTATCTCCATAGCCAACTCCTACATAGTATTAGAGTTTGTGGGAATGCTTCTTGTTAGTCGTTTGAGACATCTAGGTTGTAGATCTTGTATTTTCTTGAAAAGTTGAGTATGCTTTTCTTTTGCATCGAATGGTGACCTAAGGAATAAAAAAAATTGATAGAAATACTATATTTTGGATGTACTTTTTTGTGGCTTTGTATTGGAGGTATCTTTGGAAGCTTGATGGAGTAAATCTAAGTTCACCATTGAGTTTGTAGTATTTTTGAATGTTAGTTTTGCCTCTTTATTTCAACCAAATCGGACACATGATGCCATATTTACAAGGATTTGAAGGAAGAGTTTTTTTTCAGGAATTTGTATCACTCATCATTTGAAGCATTTTGGCCTAAAATTGACCTTGTTGTGTCAAGGTCTAAAAACCTATAGATCAATTGTTAAATTGTTGAAATTTGAGCACTTTGTTTTGGGCCATTAGGTAAGATTTTTCCCTCCTTTGTCATTTGCACAATGTAATCGTTGGCATCATCATTTTGTATAGTCAGTAGAATATTTTGCATGCGTAGTGCAAGCGTGGACATTTGTATGGGTAAAAATAAAAAAATAATTTTTTTTTTTTAATTACAATGGTGGCTATTTGGCCTAACCACCATTGAAAATAGTAACAACCTCCACTAATCAGTGGTGGCATAGCTCCACCGCCATCACCAAGTTTAGTTGCAACCGATTCAATCATCATAGCCATAAAACCACTTTGCTTGCTGATAAGTAGTTTCTTGCTAGTAACTAGTGGTTTTCAAGCAACCAAGAGGTGGTTTTGAGGTACGGCAGTGGTTTCACACCAAACAAATGATGGTTTCAAGTTTAGAGAAATATTCTATCAGCCTAGGAGCATACTCTATTTAGCACTTGTTGACGTCGTCATCCATCTTCCCTCCAACCTACCACCTCATTGTTGGAGTTTTGCTTTTTGAACCTAATTTTCAAAGGGTCATATTTTGAGCATACGAGCTCCTTTTCTAGTGCAATTTTTTTGATTTGGGAAATATTCTTGCGCACCTTGTAATGGTGTGGTATTTTCTAATTTTGATGCATAAGTTTTTCAA
Source organism: Sequoia sempervirens (assembly GCA_007258455.2). Classification (NCBI taxonomy): domain Eukaryota; kingdom Viridiplantae; phylum Streptophyta; class Pinopsida; order Cupressales; family Cupressaceae; genus Sequoia; species Sequoia sempervirens. The sequence goes on along the minus strand of VDFB02253175.1, from coordinate 37,603 downwards.
AAATTGTAGATTCTCACAGGTGTTGTTGCATATTTCTATTTTGGGATCTTCCAGGGCCTCATTTGGGCCCATATGACCATTTTGGGTGCAATTTTTTTTGAGATTGCATAAATTTTCAAGCTCTTTGTAGTGGTGCTATTGGTTCATTTTGATTTTGCTATTGGTTTATTCTTTTTTCTTTCTTTGGGGAGTTGCGTCTTATAGGTTTTCTCCTCATCTTTTGAGGGGCATCATTTTGTACATAGGAACTTAGCATGGCTACACATTTTTCAGGGGTCATTCATCTTTCCTTCTTTCCTAAGTTGCACATAAGGGGGGCTATTCTTGCAAATGGGGTATATTACTTAATTGGTTCACTTTTATTTTTTTCATACCTAGTTAGTTAAGCTTACTTAGAGAATTTATTTTTGTGTCTAAAGTCATATAATTATAACACTTCCTATGTTATCCTATATCTCACCCTAGCCTATATATAGAAGGGTGCTCTTATACATTAATCAATCATCATGTATATTTGCTTCCTTTACTAGAATAAAATTATTCTCTCATCTTGTGTCTCTCTTGTGTTTTCATTGAAGCTCCTTGATCTTGGGTGGGTATCTCCATAGCCCACTCTTACAACTTTCCCTATTGCAGTCAATGCATTGACTAATGCCTCCCAATAAAGGCTCCTTGCAACATTAAATAGTATTCTATTAGAATATCAATATTGGCACATGCCAATTTGGCCTCATGTTTTTCTTGGTTCCATGCTTTATGTTCCAAGGAAGGTTGCAAACTAGGAGTGTAATGAGGAAAGGAAAAGCTATGTGTTCGAGACTATGAATTTCTATTTGCTGCAAATCCCTATATTCAAGGCCCAATGCTAGAGTTGGAGAGGCAAGGGTTAAAACACCACTAGTAGTAGCACTAGGTTACCTTTGTATTAAAAGGTGCGAAGGAGCCCCATAAATCTTCCTTTGAAATTTCAGAACTCATGGCAGGCACCATTGCCTTGGTTGTCCTCTTTTTCTCTACTTTTTTCTCATCATAAGATGCAAGGAGAGCTGTCACCTCTCATTCAATGGGATCCATGCAAGGTGAAATTAGAGGCAGTTTTTGCCTCCTCATATATGCAGCTCACAAGAGTTGCATATGACCATATCGGGCATTGTACTTGTTGTGACATTTTTCCATGTAGGGTCTCTAGGCTTCCCACTTTTGGTCATTGCGGATGCCATGTTCTGTCCAAAATATGATATAAATCCCCAACATAAACGGAGATAATAGCAAAATTTAGATGCAAACTCTAGCAGCTACATGAAAAGAATATAAAATTGGAAATAGAATTAAATTTTTTTAAATATTTTTCTAGCAGCTATACTAAAAAGAAAGAAAAAAGAAAACAATGGTATACACCTGTCAAATGTGGCTGAAAAACTCTTTAAAATTGATCAATCCTCACTCCAAATTGCATAATAGCACCTGCAAATGATTACAATTTGTTCAATACACCCAAAGGATGGAAGCTCAAATGAAAATGGTAAAAACAAGACATTTCTTGACAGTTGATAGGCACTGCTGTTTTTTTTTCAGTGGCTGAGTTTTTCCCTTGGACTTATTGAGTTTTGGCAAGTTATCAGCAAGTTTTTAAGAAATTACTCTCCAATAACTTGATGGCAAGTTATTGGGTGAGTAACTTGGCCTACCCATTTAGCTCAAGAGTATTCATGAGTGGGCGAGTTACTTGATGCATTTTTAAACTGTGGAGAATACACAAAGTGTGGGAATGATTTGTGAGACTTTTGAGTGGTATGCTGATAAAGCCTTCATCGTAGATGTGATAATTTTAATTGAACCAAAGCTTTAGTTTTAGCTATTTCACTATATCTTCATATGGAGAAATTCGAAACAATCCTACAAGTCATCCTTTTGAAAACAAGAAAGAATGAAATTGTATTATTGTCCATAAGTGACAAAGTAGATCAACATGTCTCAAACTTACATTTTTGTTACAATGTAATTCTTATTTACAGAGTTGAGAAGGTTGAAGTTGTTTCTTCATATGTTTACCTAGGAGCCCTCTTCTTTGACCCATGCTTTAGCTTAACCCTAGTTGTTGAGTTGAGACTAAGCATGGGATATGTTGATCTTACCACCCTTGAAAAGCAACAATTTTAGGGCATTCAAATGAATATCTGCCTATTTCACTCATTGGTGATGCTTACCCTTGTGTATGGTTGTGAGATTTGGGGCCCATACCTTTGGGCTATGGATTGAAGTCAAATAGAGAGAGTATTGGTTACAATCTATGTTCCATGAAGTCTTAGGATAGGGGGATGATGAGGTGTGGGAGATGGGTGGACCAAAGGCCTAGAGTTGAGGATGATAGGGGGATGGTGGTGGGTAGAGGTTTGGGGGCTGATCTCCCAATGGAGTTGAGGGGTAGTGCCCCTTGTGGGTTCGAAGGGCAGCACCCTTGGGTGGGGTCAAGGGGAGAGCCCCCTCGTCCAAGCACAAATTAAGGCCTTCAAAAACTGCACAAACTTTCATGGTGCATGCCATTTTCACAATTTTATCGCTTTGTTTTTTGTAACAAGAAGTCCTTACTATTTCTCAAACATGGAATGATTTGGAGTGAGGCTTAGATGCCTATTTAAGAGTTTTTTGTGAGTGCTTAAGGTTTGGGTGGGGCCCACATAGGCTTTTTGGCACATAGATCGAAAACACTTTTTTGATTTTTTTAAAAATATTGACTTTTTCATTTTCTTGCCATGGGGGACACTTAGAAGTCTTGGGGATGGTCAGGAGACTCTTGGGAGTACCTTGACATCTTGGGGACATCCTAAAATCCCCAAGCCATCCTTCAACTAGGGGGACATTTTGGAAATGTCCCTTCATTGAGGGGAATACCCTAGAAATTTCCTTGGGTCTAGAGTGGGAACATCCTAGAAATGTCTTTGGGTCTAGAGTAGAGGTTGTGGGATGATGGGGGGAAAGCCCCCACCCCAAGTCACTGCATCTAGGAAATATCCTCATCTCGAAAACAAGGGGGATTTGGGGAGAGGGGTCGCCTCCCTGTGGAACACTAGTTACAATTCCATCAAAACATATTTATGCTAAGAGATTGGTCCCTAATGGCATCATCTTTGCAAAATTTAGCACAAGCCCTCTCATTACTTCAATATTATTCCATGTGGTGACTATGATACATAGATTGAGATTTATGGCTACCTCTGAGATTGGCCATCTTAGGTATCCTTATCTTGCTTTTAGATCCTCTATGGCATTGGAGATTGTGGGCTCGAGTCTTGTTGGGTATGCAAGAGATTCCTCCTTGCAGCACCTCATTAACCTTGATATTCCTAGGTCACCATTGTTGAGATTTTTAGTAAACGCTCTCGATGTCTCCAAGGAGCACATAAAAAAGGATATTTGTATTGAGATTTATAGAGCATACCTCTAGTGTATGTGGATTGTACCTAGAGAGCCACTCTCTTCAAGAATTCATGACTACTCAATTTATATCTCTAGTTCAATGGAATCATCTCCCCCATGGGGTATACCAAACTTCCATCTACCTTGTAGCTTAAGGGTCCTCTTGTACAACCCTAAGTTGCTCCCAACAGTTTTGCATTGAGATAGACCGCCATATTGCTTAGGAGTGTCATCTCCTTAGAGGCCCCTTGACTAACTTCCAACTTCATATTGTAGACTTGTGAGGCATCACAAACCTAGGGACTCCCATGGCCTCACACCCATCACACACTCTTTTGTTGCCTTGAATGTCAGGTATGCTATCTAAGACCTTCAAGAATTATCTTTGTATCGCGCTTTCCTTTGTTGCATTGTTTTCGTTTAGTTTTGTATTTTTCTTGGGATGTGCCCTTCTACTTACCTCGTCCTCTCTATATTGCATCTCTTATAGTTCCATGGACCAATTTTGGTCTATTGTCATAAATTGAAGTAAATTAAAAAGAACATTGCTAGGGTGGAAAAGAACCCTACAAGTTGAAACAGTAATAAAGACTAAAGCTAAAAACACTAAAGCTAGAACAAAGAAACAAGGTTATTGAAACAAACACAATCACTTTTTAGGGAGGTCAAAGAAGTGGAGGTTACATATCATATCACATTTAATGTTCATGTTTTAGGAAATAGATCATATTGTATCCATTGTTAATGTTGACTCCTTGCAAGTAGATGCAAAAGCAAATATGTCAGCACTCCACTCCTTTGTCCAAAGAGAATCTACCACTGGTGGCACTCCTATGACTTTTATTTTTTAAAGTAAATAGATAATGTATTATTTTAAAGAGAAAAGGAGATATCTTCCAGCTAAATCAGTATTCTTATGTTTAGAAATATCTGGCTTTGTTCAAAATGGAATGGAGAAATTAATGTAATCACTTGTCTTATATGTATCTATTGCAGAACTAAAGACTAAAATATGTCATTGAAATGGATTTTCAAAGGGTAGAAGAAGCAGACATACAAGTAATAAAAAGCGAGATAAGGAAAGTATTATCGAAGGCAAAAGCTGCTGGGATATTGCGACTAGTTTTTCATGATGCAGGAACTTTTGACATGGCCAAGAATACAGGTTTGCTTTTGATTTTGCGAGAACTAAAAAAGTCTTTAGCTAAAAACATGAGATAGTTTGAGTTGAACAAAAATAACGAGTTGAAGCAAAAAATACTAAAAATTGTAGCACCCTACATTCTTTGTTTCTTTGTCATCTTTGCTTTCTCTATCCTTGGTTTTATCCCTCTCATTTCTTATCTTGAAACTTCTGTTTTTTTGTGTCATTCAGCAGGGTCTGTTTTTCCGCTTGTTTACATTGTACTAAAGCAATGGGGAGATCTACTAAATGAGAGTATAACAGAAAAGAATCTTAATCTATAATACTCCAAGTAGATCTTTCTTTGTGTTCCCATATGATATGAGTGCAGTTGAAGCAACAAAGATAGAGAATACAAGATATTGCTGCAATTATACATGGTGTACATTCATTTGTATTATGTATATATAGAACAATAAGTATGGACTACAAAGATTCTAGAAGTTGGAAGCTTTTAAAAGAAGAAAAGTATACGTGGAAGCTTTCTTAGAGAAGAAAGAAAAGGAAGATCTTAGAGAATTTTATAAAGACAAACTAAGAGATTTATATTAATTACATTATTTACTAGCCCATAAAACTATTTCATTATTCCTTTCCACTTAAACGAAATTGTCCCCAATTTCTGTTTTAGATATGGAAAATAATATAGAGAATAATTGATTCCAAAGAGGAAATTGATCAACTACCAAACAATTACATTATCTGTTAATAATAATAATATTAGTTTATTATTATTAACCTATTTATTACAATGATATAATATTATGATATTATAATATTCCAACAATCTTCCCCCCCCACTTTTGATCGGTAACATGAAATTTTTAGCTTGGTCTGAGCCAGGTGAGGCCACAAAAAGGGGACTTCATACCGGGCATGAATGCTCTACTTTAACGAGAATAGTCCAAACCTGTGAGCTCAGTAGCCTAGCAGAGGCACAAAGCCCACAAGCACACTTGCCCAATGAGGGTTTGGAGCACAAAGCCAATGGCTTGAACACCATCAGCTTCAATGTGAAGGTTCAAACTTGCAAGCACAATGGATCAATGAGGGCACAATGCCCAAGATCATAATGGTCTTATGGGGTTTGAACTTTGAACCTTGGTGGCTACAACAAGAATGCCATGTTTTCACCATCTCAAGTAAAAGATGAGTATATTTGGTGCATTAAATGTGCAGTCAGTATTGATTCATGCCACATTTTTGTTGTGCTTTCTGAAGTCATCTTTCCACTGAAATAGAAATAAAGAGATAATATTTTAGCAGTTGGTCACCATGGGGGTCAGTGTCTTTATTCTCCGGGGAGGAATGCTGTAGCCTGTAGGCATGGTTATGAGACTTAGCGAGTATTCACCATCTGCAAATAAAACAAAACAAACAGAAAAACAATTTAAAATATAAAAAGTGGTTAAACATTTATTTATATATCTAACTTAATTTTTTTTTCCAAATTCTGGTGGAGTTCTTTCACTGGGTCTGAGTCAGAGTAAAAAATCGGCTTATGGTCTGATTTGGAGTCTACCAATTATGGTGTAAGTATGATATACATTTTCCAATCAGGCTCTAAAATACTAATTTTGCAGCCATTATGTCAAATTTGGAACTCATCTGTGATGCAGAAGTTGTCAAGTTGCATCCTCTACTGGTTATGGTCATTTCACTTGTGGTAGGAATAGGCAAACTGGTAGTATGATGCATATGAACAGTAGTACTATCAAAATTGGAATACACTTGTGATGCAGAGAGTTGCCAAATCACATCCTTTATTGTTGGTGTTCATTTCCTTGTGATAGTGTTAGGCACACTGGCAGATATGATGCGTATCAAATTTTTGAAGATCTATTGATGCTTCCTTTTTGTTTATGCAATCAATGAAGTGGAGTCAAACCTGCCTGTTTGAAGACCATTTGGAGCTATTTCTTTTTCATACGTGCACATAATCAGATGATAGATATTTTTGATGAAGAATCTGTTTTGCATGAAACTTGGATGGATGATTGGTAGTGGCAAGTAGCAAGTGATGGAGATTTCTGAGTTGATCCGAATCTAGAGAACCAACTTTTGAGGTTTTCTTAACTCTTCCCAAGTTAGGAAAATTTCTAGCATTTATAGCCATTGCAGGTCTTTACAAAGGACAAATAATATCAGGAAATAATCCATGTAATTTCATTGAGAGTTCAGACAGATGAATGGATAAAGTTGGGATGCTGGTCCAACTTTTACCTAACCTTCAACAGGTAAGGTGAAACATTTTGGAAACAAACTCAAAGGTTTGCAGATTCCTTTATGCTCTGTTTGTTTTTGAGACAATAATGAGTATAATAGTAATTGACATCAAAACTATTTGAGCATGGAGATGGCAAAGTAGGGCACAGAGATTGTGATATATTGGATTGGTATGAAAGAACTTTCTTTTGCAGCTGAAAATGGCACTCATCAGTATGGTAACTATGGTTTCTTTTTTATGAAGAACTTTTGAACAGTTATGCAGATTTAACTTTAAATCTGAACGCACTGCCCATTTAGTAGGCATCTTCTATTCAGTGAGAATATTCCATGTTCTACTCACTTAGTTGGCATAAATATGATAGATTTATTGAAACTCACTTGCAAAACTTGGATGGTGTTCTTGGAAGTTTTTTTTGGGAAGGCTATCATGAGGAGTTTCAAGTTGGATTGATCACACAGCATTTTAATTTTTTTCTAAAGAATGCCTCAATGGTAAGAAAAAACCCTGCCTATCTAGAGATTTACAATCAAGAAAGAAATTGGAAAATTTGAAGAACAGGATGTAAAAATGAAGGCATGAATTATAATACACAATGAGAAATAAAATGTCTTTTTGTTCTTCAGTTTTCAGATCTATTACTTGCATCTTCTCATTTGTACAATGAGTTGATATATATGAGAAACATGTTCAAATTGTATTGATTGCCATCATGAGTTGTTTTTATATGAGGAGTGTAATGATTAAATGAAGGCAAATTCATTCTTGATTGGCATATTGAGTTTGATGGGAAAATGGATGGCCAATTCTTTTTATTGTTGTGAGGTGAACAATTAAGTCCTGCAAAGTATCCTAAAATAATGTACATGGCAATAGCATGTGGATATTTGCAGTGCATGACTTTACTACAAATGGTCTTTATTTTTCACATGGAAGAATGATGACTAGGCAGTTGCTGTTCCTTTGTTTTCATAATGACAAATATGTATAATGCAGTTATTGGTAAGTAGAAAGGTAAAACTTTTTGGAAGAATTGAGAAAATTCCATACAACATAACCCTTAACAATATTTTTAGATTTAAAAAGGGTCGTCAAATGTCCCCTTCTCGAGCATGATCTTTCCAGGATCGTTGGCCTATTCCGAGACCCGAGGCTACTCGAAGGGTAAAATTAGGGTTTCCTATTTTTAAGGATGTCTTTGCTCGGAGTTGGTGGATTCAATGGCGGATTCTTTTGGGTTTTCAGAGAGCTTCGCAGTGGTATGTTCATTTCGGCATTCTGAGCATTTTCTGGAATTTACTATTTTTAGTAAATTCTATTTTTGGCATTTTACAGTTGGGTTCAGCATGGTTGACTTCCTACTTCAGTTTGATCAGTTGGCTTGCTCATTTATGGCTTCGGGGCACAATTGGAGAGATAAGTTGAGCTATTTAATTAAAAGTCACGTTTTAATGTTATATTTTAACGTTGACCCCTTGGCCTAGTCTATTGACTTTATGTTGTTTTGAAAAGTGGTCTTTTTGAGGGTGGCGCCTTCATTAAAGATTATTTTATATTTTATATTTTACCCAAAGTCAAATCAAGCTATAAAGTGGACGCATTTATTAAAGTATTGATTTTATTTAAAAAGTCAATATTGAGCTTGAAGGAAATGGACGCCATCTTTGCAAGAGATTAGGGTTTTTGACTTGAAGAGGAGTTTAGGGTTTCGAGAAGTCAACGAGAAATTATAAAAGGAAGACTTTGATCATCATTTGGGCATCTTTTATCTACAGGAATGTTATGCTGCCGGATTGGCTTTGGGATTGCTTCGAGGAATGAAGGCCTCCTAGCTTGGGCATTGCTTCTCGCTTGAAAGATAGCGACTAGTGGTGAGATAGTGTAGTTTGAATGTTTTATTGTGAGATTTCTGCATTTTTAGTCTTTGTGAGGATATGTAAATCAGTTTTATGCATATTAGTGGTTTTCTGGAGTTGCACATTCATTGTAGTAGATTGATGTTTTTAATCATAAGTCATAAAATACACAAAGAGTCGTTTTGGGTATTGTCTCATTGGTTTTCTCTGTTGGAAGCGACCCTTCATGAATATTTGCAGATTTTAATATGAAGCGTATGATTTTATAAAGCAAATCCGTCATTCCTTGTAGGGCGCACTTTCTGGAGTGCCTCGGGATCCGTGTCATTAATTAATAACCATTTTTAGATGCCATTTCTTATTACTAAGTTAGGCGCCATCATTTTGAGGGTCTATTGCATTAGATTTGAGATCATTTGGGTGAGAAATGAGAGAGATATGAGCATATGAGTGAATTCCTAGGTTGCTGGTTTTTAATTTAAAAGTGCAGATTTGTGGAAAAACAGAATTATTATTTGATCATTGAGAGATTTATTGAACTGGCATCTCTAATCAAGCCACAGAGAGTTCTTATATGATGTAATGCTAATCTTTCAAATTCCTATGCTCTTGGCAAGCGAATTCTCTATCATTTTGTAAGCTGACAGTAGTACTGACAGCAGTTCTTTCATCTTGCTTAATCATGTTTTGTAATGCTCATATTTACATTTTGTAATTGCAATTGTATTTCTTTATCTCCGCCCTATGGTAGCTCCTTACCCACTCTGGGTTAGAAAGCACATTCTGGGTGTCGAGTACTTTCAGCATTATAGTTATTTCTTTCAAGCATTGTAATTTCTGTTATCTCCGCCATATGGTCGCCTCATTTCCGTATTGGAGTGAGTAGCACATACTTGGTGTCGAGTGTGCTTTCAGTACATTAGATTCAGGGATCCTCTGACCATATGCTCGCCATCATCGGCGCCATTCTTGGTTAGAGTTCTTGCATAAGCATTTTGATTTAGATCCTCTGACCAATGCTCACACCTTGCCCACATCGGGATCCTGGTGTACATTCTAGTTAGAGTTGCTTCAGCACGTTTTGGTTTAGCTGCTAACCTTAACGGGTGCATTGGTTTGTAATTTGCAATTTGAAAAGTAAAAAAATTTGGCTCGAATATTTCATCGTCCCATTTGAGAACCCATATATTTGTCTCTCAGAAGCTTGCTCCACGAAAGATGCTGATTAAGGAGGAAGTGCCAAGCCATTTTCGCTCCAAGTGGAAGCCATGAAGACACAACTCTTTCAATCCAGCCCTCACCTTGAGGTTTAAGAAAACAAACTTTTTCTCATTTCACAAGTGGGAATTTTCTGTCATCCTTAAGTCCTTGCCAGAGGAGGGATCTGCAATACCATTGATCTTAGAAATAGTCTCTTTTTTTGGAGCTGCAAGAACTAACAGCATAAAAATTGAGATGGTTTGAAGAACTGCTTTGATCAGAGTTAACCTACCAGCCAAGCTGAGTCAACAACCTTTCCAAGCTAGCAGTTTATGGTGAAACTTATCTACCAAATCATTCCATAGAAAACTTCTTGCAGAACCAGTGAATAGGGGAATACATAAACAAATACTAGGCAGAGCTCCCAAAGGAAAAATCAAGAATGTTATGTATTTTCTGTTTGAGATGAGGGGAAACATTGAAGAACTGCTTTGATCAGAGTTAACCTACCAGCCAAGCTGAGTCAACAACCTTTCCAAGCTAGCAGTTTATGCTGAAACTTATCTACCAAATCATTCCATAGAAAACTTCTTACAGAACCAGTCAATAGGGGAATACGTAAACAAATACTAGGCAGAGCTCCCAAAGGAAAAATCAAGAATGTTATGTATTTTCTGTTTGAGATGAGGGGAAACATTTAAAAAGAAAAAGATCTTGGATTTATGCACATTAATAGCCTGGCCTGAAACCTCTTCATAATCCACAAGAACTCGCTTTAATAACCTTGCTTTGGAGACATCAATAGCTCCAAATGAGAGAGTATCATCCACAAATTGTAAGTGTGTGAATGCCTCTCCTTTTACCACAAGTTTATTGCCTTTTAATCTGCCTTCAGCCCTTAGGTAGCTGTTATTCCTTCTTAAAGCTCCTGCTGTAAGGACAAAAAGATAGGGAGATAAGGGGTTTCCTTGTTTAGTGCTCTTGAATTACAGAAAAAGTCTGCAGGAGAACCATTTTCCAAGATCGAGAACCAAGAATTGGTCATAATAACCATCGCCCATTATATCCAAACAGGGGAGACTCCAAAAGTTTTAAGAGAATCTTTTTTACAAAACTCCAATTCACTCTGTCATATGCTTTGGCAATGTCAATCTTGAAGGCAATACCCTTTCTCTAACATTAATTTTGACTAAATAAGATATGCAACAAATTATTCATCCATTGATCCAGATCCTAGGTGGTTTGGGGAACAAATTGATCTTGAGAAAGACGGTTTTAAAGATTACGTGAATGAAAACAAAAAATTAGTAAACCAACACACAATTGAGATATGCAAGCAAAACACTTCAGGAAATACGTATGCTACTTCTATTCACAATAAGAAATGAATAGGGTACAACAAATGTTATAGATAGTGCGGCAAGGAATGAAGATTCTTGTGACTGGAAAGGGGTGAAGACATCAAATTGGTTTGCCTACAAGTTACAACTATTCGCTTCTTTGTCCTCTCGCTAAAATGAAAAGATGAATGCATATGTATATTACATTACGGTTATAAACAAGAAGTTGCAATAGCTCATCTTGAATTGTTGGGCTTCCAATTGCTTGTTGATTGAGATTCTTGGCAATTGACATTTCGTCCCATGGTTGAAGAAGTCCATGTGTATAGATGTGTTGATGTTGCCAGGTGAGTGCATGCACAAAGTTATGTGTAGTGGCGTGCAATGAAGCAAAGTCCAGTGTGGCATCATGTGTGGTGGCATCCAATGACACCAATTGTTGTGTGCAAGGAGCATGTGTTGAAGAGGCCCAAAAATTTCAAAGACTATTAAGGAACGAGCAATGTTCTTGGAGATATGCAAGTAGAAGAGTTTAGCAAATATGTATGCTACTTTTATTCACAATTAGAAATGAATAGGGTAAAAAAAATGTTATAAATACTGCATCAAGGAATGAAGAATTTTGTGACTAGAAAGTGGTGAACACATCAAATTAGTTTTCCTACAAATTTCACTTATTTGTCCTCTTGCTAATGTGAAAAGATGAATGAATATGTTATATTGCATTACAGTTTTAAACAAGAAGTTAATAGCTCGTCTTGAATCTTTGACCTTCAAATTGCTTATTGATTGAGATTCTTGACAATTGACATATTGTCCCATGGTTGAATAAGTCCACGTGTACATATGTGTTGATGTTGCTAGGTGTGGGTGTGTGCACGAAGTTATGTGCAGTAGCATGTGATGAAGCAAAGTTCAGGGCGGGATCATGTGTGGTGGCATCCAATGACACCAAGTGTTGTGTGCAAGGAGAGTGTGTCCAAGAGGCACAAAAATTTCAAAGACTATTAAGGAACGGGCAATGTTCTTGGAGGTTGCTTGCACAATTGCACTTTGATCATTCACCCTTTCTTGAGAAGCAACAACCATTGTGATTTTGATGAGTTGTGGAAACTAAACTTGGAGTTGCTGAAGATTGTACCATGCTTGATTTGCATATTGCTTTGATTTACCCACCCTAAACAAATTATATGAACCTTGGTGAGTGAGCATTGTGGTAGTTTGAATGATCTTGTCTTGTGCGGCAGTGTGCAAGTACTCAAAATTCAAGTTTGAAGGATGTTGAGTTGATGCTTGCTTAAGAAGAGGGGGAACATGTTACTTGAGGAGTTCCTCCTTAAACATTGGATGCAAATCCAAGTATTACGAGAGATTGAGAACAAAAGTGTTTCTCACCAGTTGCACACATAATGCTGTATGGACCATGTGCAGAGGCTTCATCTTCTAGACCCTCAAAGAATTCCTTCTGAAGATTCAACTAGACTTTGTTCACCGACCTTGGATTGTCATGGTGCTCTTTGTATTTCTATTGTTGGAGCGAGAGAATCTACTAAACTTATTGATGTGTTGGTGCCCCTATGGAACTTAGCATTCATGCCCCTTTTTGTTAGATGTGCCATTGACTGATCTTTGAAAATATGGTCTTCCTAGTCAGTTTACAAGGTCAACTTGTCATGTTCTGTGCTGCAACTAATGCTTTTTGCAATATAATGGTGATTATGCCGAAGGCATTTCCTTATTTGAAGCTCACGAGCTTCTTTTGTTCTTGAACGGTGAAGATTTTCGCACACAGTATGCAAGAAGGTTAAATGAATCTCAACTGTTCATCATTTTTCGTCTCTTTTTCGCTTGCTTTTGGCTGTTTTTTATTGCTTTCTTGCCGCTATTGGTTTCCTCTCCTCCAAATTCTTCTTGGCTGGTATTGAGCTTTCACTTCTCCGATTTGGCAAGCTGCAGCGTGAAAATAAGGTTTGGAAGAGGGTTTTAGCGTATGTTTATTAAAATGAAAATTATCGCCAAGATTTTAATAATGAGCACATTTAGGTTTTAACATTACCGCATCCTTTACCCTACGTAGTTAAGTATATATTAGTATAATTAATATATAATGTATATTTTATATAATAAAAAAAATAATATACTTATACTATTTATTATTATTATATAATATATTTTTCAACAAAACTATTAAATACATATATAAAATTAATATAATTAATAATTATTATATTTTAATATATACAAAATATAATTAATATATTATATATATTTTATATAATACAAATTAAATTATATATAATATAATTATATTTATTATTATATATAATAGTATATAGGTTATATTATTATTATTATATATTATATTCTATAATAAAAATTATTAAATATAAATATGAAATTATAATAATTAATAATTAATATATTTTTATATAGATCAAATTAAATTAATATATAAAAAATCTTATAGTTTAATTGATCTTTGGAGAGATTAGGAAAAAGAAAGAGAGATAGAGGGGGGACAATTCTATATAGAGAGAGGTATATATACTAACATTTGCACTTAAAGGAGGTTCAAGGATTATGCCGATAGAAAACTATATGTATGTTAATATGTTAAAGTATGTGTTTGTGCATGGATGCACTGCATGTGGCTAGATTAAACAATTAATAATAAGTTCTAAATAATGGAATGAAATAAATTTAGACAAATCTACATTTTTTCTTTATAGAAATTAAGTATTATCTGATTATGAAATATTTGTATACAGATTTAAAACATAAACCAATGCAAATGAAAAAAGAAAATTGCCATCAAATTGATAAAAAATATTGCAAATGGAAATAGAATGTTCCCATCCAGTTGTCAAATCAATATTTATCTGGCTGCCTCTTGATGTCTGCATCAATCATCTATTTAGCGAAGGCATCTAATCCAAAAGCATAAACAATTGAAGGGAAATTTATAAAGAAGTTTATAGCTAGACACAATAAATTACTTAGATATGAGATTAATGTGGTGAATGTAATTGTTAATAAAATTATTTATATAATAGTAGTAGTAGTAATAATAATATTTAAACAAAATCATTTTCTAAATGACCTAGCAATTGACCTCATGTAGTACACAAATGTATGCAAAAAATAAACCAATTTTTTCCCTAATTGACCTTCCACACCTCTTCGGCGTACCCATGTCACACCAAGGTGCAATTGCTAGTTACTATGAGTCTAGAGAAGCAAATGATGATGTTAGAATGGAATTCTGGCATACAAGCACAGAAAACACAGTAGATTTAGTACCTTTTCCAACCAGCAAAGGAAAAGTGACACACTTCAGATAAGGGCACACTTCTTCAGTGGTTAAACCATGTAAATTTATGCCTAAATCATTGAAAAGATGACAAAATGACAAAAAATTTCTGCAACAGCAATCTGAGAGCATGATTTAAGTGGCAATACCACTAGAAATTTCTGCAAGCTAGGGAGTAGAGGACTAACACTCAAGTTTATTCTGCTGAAACAATAAAAAGAGGGTTTAAGTGGCTTAGGTGCATGCCAATGATGGCCAAACCAACGGATATTTCTGCCAAGTTGATAAGAGATGTCAATGACATGAGTGAATGCGCCCAGTGAAGAAGATAAAGTATTTTTAACTTCGGCACACATGTCTGGTGGTTTAGTCCAGCAAAAGTCCTGTCCATCAATTATGAAAATGGAAGAGTCAGTAGTAAAGCACACTAGCACAATGAAAGACATATAAATTAAAAGGAGGTGCATTTATTCATGGGTTTAACCCTTCCAAACTAGCACCCAACTGCAAGAAACATGTCACATTTTTATGATGGCTTTGCCATCTTGTTTTCCCTCCAAGTGTGCCTTTAGGCTGGCAAAGCCACAAGGAATGTGTACCCACACTTAAAACCAAATCAGCACACTAACATAGGTGTGTTTCTTCCTTGGCTTCGCCACTATATTTCTGTCTCAAGCTCAGTTAGCCAAGGAGAAATTAAAATGCCTAAATATACATGCTATTCTCTAATCAAACTCCATACAATTCACATCTACTGTTCACAGAAGAAACGAGGACTGTGTGTTCATATTTTGCAGGTATTTGAAAGAGTATTCAGCACCATAATTGAAAGGTTTTCAAGTACAGCAATAGTCAAGTGCAAGGTTTTCAGCATTTCTGAGAAGGTTTTCCAAGGAACCATTAGGGTCTAAGGAAATTTTTGCTAATTTCTGATTATTGCTTGAAAGCCTCGAGGGGTTTATGTAGCTCTCTTTCCAGTCACTTGGAGCATAGCATTTAGCAATTCATAGGAGAAGGCAAAAAAATATTTGAAGTGCAAAAAGTTTTTCAGTCATCATAGCAAGCCATACCTTTTCTCTCACTCTTAATTCATGGTACTTTGGGTTGATAAGTCTGATTTGTTTTCATCAAAAAGGATCATATCTTAGGACATCAAGTTGAAGATTCACCAATTTCAAGGCAGCAACCAACCTTACTCTGAGTATCATCCATTGCAGTCTTCAATGGCAAAATTCTCGTATGACTGTTACTGGCTTCACCGAAACTTGTTCTTTGGATTTTAATCCTACCCACATGCAAAAAATGCAATCATTGTTCCTAGCCATGTTTAAACCCTAAGACCATTGTTTACCCTTCTGCTAATTTGACAAATACTTAAGGTTTTAGTTTCAAAGCACTTAGAAGGGTTGGTGAAATTGGTAGTGTATCCATGGTGGTCAAGGTCTTGGTGACTCTTTGAAAGCTCTAGAAGTTTCACCATATTTCAAAGGATTGTCGGTTGCTTTAGAATCATGATGATCTTTCATGTGCAACTTACTATTTTTTGTAGCAGTTGCATTTGGTAGTGGCTGTTCTTGGCATTCTATTTTTGGCAAAGCATGAGAGCCTATTTAGGCCTTTTGTATTTTATTAATTGTTTTAGGAATAGTTTGCTTTAAAGTTGTTTTCTTTCTACTTTTCCTGCAGATAAAGATAGGTTCACTTTAAAGTGGTAATTTGTGGGTTTTTATTATTATTTCTTAGATCCCTAAAAGCTATATTTTCTAAACCTATAAATCAGTTCTTTGAGCACTTAAACTTTTAATGATAGTTGAAGTCAGGCTTATGCTGTAGAGATTGTCATTCACGTATTCATAATGAATTTTTTTGTTCACATAAGATTTTTTGCAAGTGAATCATATTTAAGAGTTGTTTAAGCTTTGTATTAATACTTATATTTCATCTTGGAAGTAACTTTGTGTGTTTTTGAGTGATTTGAATTTCCCTAAAGTCTTACATTGTGATTTCATTTAGTACATTAGTTTTGTTTAATCTTCTCTTGTAAATGTTGATTTGTTGGTCTTTGCTTTAACTAGCTAGAATTCATATTGTTTTGTTGCAAATCTTATATAAACAAAACTTTGTAAGATAAGTACCTTTAGGTCTTGTGCTCAACCTTTGAGAGCAAAAAGATAGGTCAAGTTTACCTTCATGTCATTGCCTTTTATGCAATCCCCAATGATAATCTTGTTTGGTTCACAGAATTGTAAACTTGTTTATAGCTTTAGGTTTAGGAGTAGTTTTAGATCTCAAGGAGCTGCCCTTGCTAATTTCAAGAGAGGTTTATCCTTGTGTGTTTTGAGTTTTGTATTGTCAAATGAGATGAATTAAAACGTTAACATGGCCAAACACTTTGAATGTGTTGCAAAATTTTTTGTGCTCTATTTGCTTCCTATTCCTGTGTGCGTGACTCCAAATTTGGTGCTGCATAGTAGGATATGTTGAGGGGTGTTGTAGGTGGAAACCCAAGACATGTTTGGAAAGGACTATGCCTTGTAGAATTGTGCAAAGCTCTATTGTAGGCATGTTGGATGTCTAGCAGGTTGTCATTCCAAGTGCATGGATGTGGTAGATGCACTTAAGTGCAAAAGTGTACTATTTACTACCTCCATCTAACCATCTGTTTATAGATGAAAGGCTATCGATTGGCCCATTGCGTATTTAGTCTCTCCCACAAGGATTGCCAAAATGTGCTGACAAATCTTGAGTCAGAATCAAACATAATGGTTGTAGGTAGTTGAAATGTGCCCATATATGATTGAAGAAGAGGTCTTTGGTTTCTTCTGTTGTGATGCTTTTCTTACAAGCAACCATGATGGCCATTTTTGAATACTTTTCCATTACAACAAGTACTAAATCATTTTGATGCTTTTGCATCAAAATCCATGTTGATAGATTCCCAGGGCCTTTTTGGAATTGCAATAGGTGTGTAAATCTCAACCTTCTTGTTTGTGGGTTTGGTGATCCAATAGGGAATGCGAGACTTGATGTGGCGCTCATTTGCATGCATGTGAGGTCAATAGAAATGTTGTTGTAGCTTTGCTAGGGTCTTGGTAATGTGAAAGTGTCAAGTTGTCTTGGTATAGTGCACCTACTAGATGAGTTGTTGGTGAGGCGTCCCTTTTGGAACACAAAGATGTTCGAGCTTTAAAACGACACGTCTATGCAATTTTTTAATATGTTGAGTAGAGGTTCTCCTAGTTGGTAAAGTTGTGGTTGTGCAATTCTTGCATTGTATAAAAACTAAAGTGGCTTATGATCAAAATGAATGATTTTCTCCTTATCTAAAATGTAATATTGCCATTGCTTAATAGCTTGAACAATGACATATGGTTTTTTCTCATAGGTGGAGTAGCACATAGTGACCAAATGCCCATGTTAATTGAGTATTGCATCAAGTACTTAGTTAGATGCATTAGTTTGAATCTCAAAGGGGTGTGCAATGTTAAGCATTGCAAGAATAGGCATTGTGCAAAGTCATTGATTGAGCTTCTCAAAAGCACATTGTTGTGCAAGGGTCTAAATGGATCTTGCCTTGGTACCCATGATTTGGCTAAATGACCTGGTGGTGCACGAGAGTTTGAGGACATTTGCAGTAGAAGTTGGCAAGTTTTAGAAACCTGCACAATTCAATGATGTTGTGTGGAGTCGGCCAATCTTGAATCACCTTGCTTTTCTCATATCTATGTGAATGTTTGCACAATCAATGATGTAGCCTAGATAAGAAATTTGTGTTGTGCCAAAGGTACACTTGCTAAAGTTGGCTTGCAACTTGTGTTGACATAGAGTGTCTAGGACACATGAGACTTGGTCCACATGCTCCTTCCAAGTCTTGTTGAAGATTAGAATGTCATCCAACTAGATGATGACAAAGGTGTTGGTGAAGGGTTGTAGAATGTTGTTCTTTAGGTGCATGAATGTTGTTGGTGCATTTGTTAGGCGAAAGGGCACAACCATCCATTCATACAATTCTTCCTTGTTGTTGAATGTCGTCTTCCAAACATCTTTGAGATTAACTGGTACCTAGTGATATTTTGACTTGAGGTCGATCTTCATGAAGAGACATCATGGAGCTAGTTCAAGAGGGTATTGATGTATGAAAGAGAATATTGTTTTTTCATTGTGATCTTGTTTAGTGCGTGATAGTCAATATAGAGGCACCATTTGTGATCTTTCTTTGGTGCAAGGACTATCAAATTGCTAGATGGAGAAGAGTTGGGTCCAATCTTACCCTGATCAATTAACTTCTAAATTTGGAGCTGAACTTCAACATTCTTTCAAATAGATCTACGATACATAGGACGATTTGAAAGAGGAGATCTAGGTACCAAATCAATTCCTATGTTATATTATGCAGTGTGTAGGAAGATCTTTGCGCTCCTCAAAGACATCCTTATACTACCATAGTACCTTCTCAAGTTGTTGTTGACAATGTTTATGCAACCTTGCATACTGCCAATATGTGCTTTCTTTCTTATGCAAGTGTCTTTCTTTCTTATGCAAGTGTCTTATGGTGGACCATGAGAAGCATGAAATTTTGCATGTGTCTTGTGGCATTGTTTGGTAGATGCTAAGGCTACTTTAGTTTTTTGGTGAAGACTGATGAAGATAGAATTGATGATCATTGAAACATCATTGTGGATTCGACTGATACATACTAGCCCTTTCATGCACATATGGCTTCCCAAGTAGTATGTTGCAAACTTTTAGTGGCATGACATCACATGTGACCGTGTCTTGCATGAGCTTAACTTTATACTTGAAAGTACATTGGCATTTTAGTTGAATATCCTTACCTTGTTGCAACCAGCCCAAAGAGTATGGTCTTAGGTGCATTTTAGTGGAAGGACCTAGGCACTTGATTGCATCTTGCACAATGACGTTCTTTTGGCTACCACCGTTGATGATTACATGCACTTGGTGTTTGTTGACCCAACACTTTGTATAGAAGAGACACTCACCCAGGCACTTGACATCTTGCACGATGTTCTTTTGGCTACCACTATTGATAATGACATGCACTTGTTTTTTGTTGACAACTTGACCCAATGCTTTGTATGGAAGAGACACTCACATTCCTTTGAAGTGTCAATTTTCATAGTGCTTTTGCTAGGATACTAGGCCTCTTGCTTAGCATCCTTGGGTTGTGTGGGACCTAATGTGGTTTGTGCAATGAGATATTGGTGTGTGCAAAATTCAAAATCGTTGTGGGAATTTGTGTGATGATGATGACACCATTTATCACCTTTCTTCTTCCTGTCCCTGTGCTTGCCTAGTGTGGGCAATGTTGTGGCTTTAGAGTTTTGCATTGATGACTTGGAGTTCTTTTGTTGCTTTTGCATAGGGGATTTTTTTTCTATGTGGAGGGTAGGAAGTGGTTTCTTGTGTGGGCTTATTCTTGAACAAAGAAAACTTTTGCTTGAGCTTTGCTTTGGCTTAAATCTTGAATGCATTACCTAAGGCTTGGCCTAATAATTTTAAAGTTAGAAACTCCATCTATGCATGGATATAAGGTGATTACTCACTTATGTATTTGAGCACCTTGTGTTGCTCGAGATTGTCCTCATGTATAGACATACAAGGTAGTCATGAAACTCATCGGTGCGGTCTTCAATTGATTTCCCTTTATGTTGATGTGTTAAGGGGCTACCTCTAGGTACCATGGACTCAAGGGAGGATAAATATCCTCTAGATATTTGAGTTTTTAAAATAAATATGCTTCCATGTTTGGGGATATGCTTCCAAGAAATCCACCAGCTAGGGGTTTTCAGCATACCATTGAGTAGGAGCTAGGGACGAGAACTGTTATTGTGACTCCTTATTGACATCTGTGTGCTTTCAAGGATGAGATAGAAATGACTATATAGGAGCTGCTGAAATTGGGACACATTAGACACAACATGAGTCCATTTGCATCTTCAATGGTATTGGTGAAGAAGAAAGATGGGATGATAAAGATATGTATAGATTATAGGGTTTTGAATAAGAAAACCATCAAGAACAGATATCCAATACTTTGTATTGATGAGTTACACTGGGTAGCCTATTTCACCCAAATTGACTAGCGATTTGGGTACCACTAGATAAGGGTTAAACTTGATGACACATTTAAGATTGCTTATGTCATTGTGGGTACTTCAAGTTTTTGGTGATGCCTTTTAGGCCCACCAATGCACCAATCACCTTTAAATCGGCAATGAATGAAATTGTTAGACCTTATTTGAGAAAATTCGTGTTGGTGCCTTTTGATGACATACTAATTTACAGCCAGACATGGGATGGATACATAAAAACACCTAGATATAGTGCTAGCTATTTTGCAACTGCAAAATTTCTTCACCAAGAAAAGCAAATATGAGTCTGGGATGATTTATTTTTTTATTATAGGAGATTTATTACAGGATTCTCGCAGGTAGCATCATCCTTGACAGAGCTACCAAGCAAGGTGCCTTCCATTGGTCCATAGCAGCACTGGAGGCATTTGACCAATTAAAGAGGGTAATGTGCACTAGTTCTATTCTTTCAATACTTAATTTTGCATTATCTTTTGTGGTGGAGAGTGATGCCTCAGGAGAAGGTTAGGGGCTGTTCTTATGCAAAAAGGATGATCTGTATCATTTGAGAGTCATAAGTTGATAGAGATAGAGTGTAATTTTTATATATATGAGAAAGAAATGTTGGTGGTCATGCATGCATTGGCTAAATTTAGGCAATATCTAGTTTGTGGAAGTTTTGTGGTTTGAACAAACCACAATAGCTTGAAATTTTTCTTATCACAACATTACCTCAATGATAGGTAGCAAAAATGGGTGAGCAAATTACAAGCCTACGATTTGATATCGAGTATGTCAAGGGAAAGAACAATAGGGTAGCAGATGCACTCTCCTGAAGACCTAAAGTATTAGCCATTTCTTCAGCAGAATTTGATTGAAAGGAAGAATTGTTGGCCGAGTATGCCAAATAACCACTAGCTGCAGGACTGATTGAGGGTACAATTGCTGCCCCGAACAGGGATGAGAACCTGGTAATTACCCCAGTATGGATGTGCAGGTATTCACAAGTTTCCAGGAAAGTAACCCAGTAAGTACTTGCCTGGCTTTCAAGTTGTTGAGTAATTCATTGAGTTTTGATACTATGCCCTTGATAGACTGAGGCTTTGAAGATCTATGCATCAAAAGCCTCTTTTCAAAGCTGTCGTATCAGCCCACTGGTCACTTTGTAATTATATCTGGTTCACTGGTACTTTATTCTGATAAGTGAAAGTAAACAGAGCTTTGGTAATTATATTTCTGGTTGGCTGCAATATTTCAATTTTGCGGCATGCAAAAGAAAACAAAAAGATTGTGATATTATTAGCAGGATGGAAAGTGAGTTCTAATTGCTGGTGTTGTTGAAAAGAAATATTTTTACCTTTGCAGGATTTTTCAATAAGTCATGTTTACAATTCAGGCTTGCATAATTCTCTTGGTTATCCATATCAGATCTGTATCCTTCTTATAGACTTGTAGTAATGCCATCTTATTGGCCACAGTGAGCTTTTTGGTTCAACATAGTTTTCTTTCTAGTTTCTAGTTTGAGCATGTTGGTGATAACTATGGCCATTTACTTTTCAGTTTTGTTAGTTTTTTTTCTTTATGGACAAATTTTCTTTGCAAAAGCCTAATCTTTATTCTTTAATTGATGGTCTTTGCAGGTGGTATGAATGGATCCATAATCTATGAACTTGATAGACCTGAAAACTCAGGTCTCATGCGTTCGGTAAAGGTAACACTCAAGCAGGAATAATTTTTTTTTTTCAGTTTTAAAGAGTATGGAATTTTATAGAAATTATCTACTTATTTCTATGCCAAAACATTTAAGAGCATATTGATGGATGTATAGCGTGTGATTTCTGTTAAAATCAACTAGAAAAAGATCCTGTTTTGCAATCATTTGAATTATACTTAAGTTCAAACTCCACTTTACTTCAGTTTATGGATGTATAAATTTACAGAATTTAAAAATGAAAACCGTATCTAGATTATGTTATTGGTTTTGGAATGCATCTCATACTGCAAATAATTTGGTATATTTAATTTTCAATCAAAAAGAGAATCTTTACACCAGGTTGTGCTATTTTGTTTTGGTCATGGAAAAATCGAACACAATGCTTGTTCTTGTAATACTTTGATATTTATGTTATAATCCACTTTATTTTTGAGTGAATATGTATAGTAGCAGAGAAATAAAAACATTAAACTCAAAAGGATGTTATGAGTTTGATAATGATCAAAATGAACCCATCTGCTTATTTCTGAATTTACATTTTCCAAATAATATGGATTAACTTGTGTGAACTCTTTTCAGGTACTCCAGAAAGTCAAGGCAGTACTAGACCTAGCTATGCAAGGTTTTTACAAGGACTTCTCTTTTCAATGTTTTGGCTTCTGGTTCAGCCGGCTTACATGACTATTATAATTCTTCTTTTTGAAACTCTGGAAAATTTTATGAACATCATTTGTTGGGATGATAGTGTCATGGGCAGACCTAATAGCTTTGGCTGGAGCTGAAGCTGTGGCACTATGTGGCGGTCCTGATATTCCTGTTAGACTTGGAAGGCAGGATAAAGAGTGGGTTCATTGTTTTGCATTTGTCTCTGCTTTTGACATAGTAATGGAGTTTCCCATTGTTTCTAAGGGTTACTTTTGAGGAATGGTCATTTACTGTATATGGCTCTGTTTCTTCGGATGCTTCTAGCAATGGTTATATTGCAAGAATCCACCTATTATTTTTTGAAGATACTAGCTTGATAATTGAAGAATGTCTTTTTTGTAGGACACCTGATCCAGATGGGGAGCTTCCAGTAGAATCTCTTAATGCTGCTGGTCTGATAGAATGCTTCCAGAAGAAAGGCTTCTCGTAAGATTTTTCTTTGTTATATAACCATATTGTCAGTGCAATTCTGATATAGGATTTAGTTGAATTATGTTTTTTTCACTCAGATCCATGATATTTAAATTATCTAAAGTAGCATCATAGAAATTAAATTGTTGAAATAAACTCAATTTTGTATCACTTACCTAGCAAGGGTATCAAATTGATAACCTTTGCACCTAGTATTGTAATAGTCAAGTTCTTGCAGTGAATTTCTTGGTTGGTTTCTTGTTTAGTTTGTTAAACAGAACAACCCCAAAAGAAATGGATAGAAATGAGTACTAGTCAAGTAATGAGTACATCTGTTCTTTCAATAATATTCAACAACACAATGGGGAAACCAATCTGAATTAGCGATAGAATTATTAGGAGACAACTTTCCTTCTCAGTAGTATGAAATGGGATATACAATGTCTTGCTGTTTGCATCACTAACACCTCTTGTCATAGTATACACTAACTGGGATGTTCTCAGTCAACTCACCATACATAGTCTTTACAAAGGAAAAAGGTTTTTTTGTTTTGGTTACAAATGCTTCATCATAAGTGATAGTTTACATTACTGGAGAGATACATGCAGATCCTTGATGTAAAGTGTGGAAAGATACATGCACTCTCTTGAGTCCATAGTTCTTTTTATTTACATGATCTGGAAAGGAAATTGAAGGATCTAGCAGTCACTAGTAGCAATGAATTGTTAGGAATTGGAGGCATGTATTATATATTTTTACTGAAACTCTTTCCCTTTATCTTAAAAAATAAAGTACACTTACAGGAAATATTTTCATGTGTGCCCAAGTTCTGTTACAGTTCACAAATTTTATTTCTGGGTTTAAATTGACAACCATAATAAAGAGTAAAAGCTATTCACACATGCTTTCTAGGAGGAAATTTGGTGATTACATTAGAACAAGGACTGAGAAGGATTACTTATATCTGAGTTCATCCTTCTATAAATGTACTACAGGAAGATTGTGATTAATATTTGGGCAAAATCTAGAAGAGAATGTTGTCCCGATTTACAGCTTACAATTCCATAAGGGTAGTGGCCAACTAGCTAATAGTACCAAAAAGGGATGCTTGTAATATTGATTGATATATCTAGTAGAAATGAGAATAATGAGACTTAATCTAGAAGCTTGTCTTTCTGTTTATTGCAATCTTATATTCAATCTGTGGGAGACAAAGCTGGTTAGAATCCCATTTTAGTGATACCTTATATGATGAACGTGTTGCACCCATGCAAGACTCAATTTTCATACGTGCTTTTTCCTATTTGTCATCAAGATTGATTGTTATTGTGTGTTAATCCAATTCAAGTTGTGATCTTCCCTGTCAGTTGGCAAAGTTGTCATGTCTTGGTCTTGGTTTTTCAACTAACAAATTCAATAGGATGACGGAAATTGCAACTGTTCCGCATGTAACAATGGCAAAGTTTAAGATCATCCTAGCATTGGTGAAAAAGAAGACAGGGAAAAGTAGCTTGAGTGGTTCAAAGTTCTGTTTAACTCATGGCAAACTAGCAACATGGGGAGAAAACTCTGCTTGACAAAGTGGTTTATGTGATTGAAATCTCTGCCTAGCAAGAAGCTGGCCAAACCATATCAAATTTCCACCTAAAGCATGAAAACATGGCTGGATTGATAAAAATTTCCACCTAAGGCTTAAAGGGAAAGATGGTAAACACCTGGTCGTATTTTAGGTGTGGTTCAACTGCTACAGATCTCCGCCAAGTTTTGGAAAGGTGGACTTAAGCCATTAAAAATTCCGCCTTAAATCAAATGGCACAGTGAATGCAAACTCTGCCTGAATCTCCACCAAGGAAAAGCTGGCTCAAGGGACTCAAAATTCTGCTTCACATTTAGCATGGGTGCACATTAGGCTTGGTCAAACCATATAAAACTTCTCCTAAGAATTGCTAAAACACTAGAGGTGCAACCAGTTAGAAACTGTGCCTGGCTTAAGCAAGCAAGATCTGCCTTGGCTCAAGTGCTTAAGTTTTCAGCCCAAAACATAAGAACAGTGGTGACAGTGAGCCTATTGTGCCCCAGTAGTGGCTATGCCACATCAAACTTTTGCCTATCATCTAGAAACATGTTTAAGTCAAACAAAAACTCCTTCCAAAAGCCTGGGCACACTTTTCCAATGGTCCAACCATCAAATTTCTCCGCATGGGTCATAAAAACATGGCTTCAAGTGAAGAAAACTCTGCCTAACAAGAAAAAATGAATCTGGCACATGCCAAGCTTGGTTAAACCATGTGAAAATTCCAATTAAGTTAGTGAAAAGGTGGTAACAATGCTGAGGGTGCCCATCATAGATGGTTTAGCTGCCTAATAACTCTGCCCAAGACATCCAAAAGTGGCATACATGTCTACAAAGCATGCTTGAGGCTGATATGAGGTTTCTTACTGGCAAAGACACTTGGAATAAGTTCCTAAGTCCCAAGCAAGACCATTTCAAGTGACAATGACACCTAAGACGGGCACCTATGAATGTGCAAAGCCAGTTTCAAATTTTTGAAAGTTTCATGAAAGCATGCCGCGTAGGGTTATCAGAAAATACTAGGTTTTCCAGCTTCCAAAGGTTGCCAAAGGAGTAGAACAGCATTTTCAATCATCTGTATCAGCAGCTATTTGAAAATATATGATGGCAGCCTCTACAATAGTCTGGATCTAATGATTTCATGCATATATCAGCAATTGGATTGTCTGATCAGCAGCATCTTTGTATCCTCTGTCATGGTTTCCAGCCACATAGGGTTTGTGTTTGTGCGATAGATTTCAGCAGCTTAGAGGGAAGATTGAGACAGTTCGTCAACCTCATCCATTGCACTTTTCAATGAAAAATTCTTGTGTGACTATTGTTGATTTCACCTAACCTTGTTCCTAGGGCTTTTGCCATACTTTGTTTGAGAAATTCAATGATGGCTTTTAAACTTTGTCAAAATGCTGGGCAATGGTATTCATAGTTTGCGGATAGATCAAGACAACGAGGATTTTCACAACCATCATTAGAAGACAATTTGTTTCATGATCATTTCTGGTCATTGATGAAGGACCTAGGATTTTGGAATTCTTCAAAAGATTCGGTGAATTTCATGTCAAAAGTTGCTTTAAAATCACAGAGGATGCTCATGTGCAAATTGCTATTTTTAGCAAGGCTAATACAAGTGTTTTGTTTTCGGATATAGGAGGGCCTATTTTAGATGTTTTATTTTATTAGTTGTTTCAAATTATATTTGCTTTAAAGTACCTTTCATTTTGCATTTTTTACCACTTTTAGAGAGGTTTTCTTTTTGGGATGTTTGGTTATTATTCTCAAATTCCTTAAAGTATGTTCATTGTAACTTATAAATAAGTGTATTGGGCGCAATAGTAGAATAATGGTAGTTGATGCTATGCCTATGTCGTGAAAACTGTCTTTCAGCTGGTTTATCTTTGTTTGTAATTCCTTTGATTAAATTGAAATTGATTAACTTTGTCGCTTGTAATGTCCCCATTTTGGCCACACGCTCTTAGCTTTGGTTTTAGCCTATTTCGAAAATTCATAGGCTACTTAGGCGTAAATTTAGTGTAATGTCCCCTTTTTCATGAGCGTGGATTTTGGAGGAATTAGCCTATTCCTGATCCTCGTAGGCTAATGGGACTTGATAAGAGGGTCGTTTGGCAGATACCCAGTTGATTGGTTGGCTCATTTCGTGGCTTCATGAAGGTTTTCCTAGTATCATCATGGATATTTCTATTTATGGAAACCTTTATTTTATATTATAATGTTATATTGCACTTTAGGAGTTGATTAATATTTTGTATTATTATAAAGTGCAATAATAAAATAATAAAATAATATAATATTCCTTCTAGAAGGTGACTTGGGAAAGTTCTAGAAGGAGGCCGACCTATTGAGGAAAAAGTATAAATAGACATCATGGGCTCATTCTCATCATCCAGATTTGTTGTTGTTGATGTTTGATGTTTGATGGTTGTGGAGCCTAGGGTTTCTGCAGTTGTCTTTGGCCATTGAGAACGAAAACTCTCAATTGGTGAGCAATTTTGAGGGTGTGAAATATCACTTGAATTATTGCAGTTGGGAGAAAGTTACTTCAGACTTTCTATTTGAGCTTCATTGTAAAAACTTAGTGGCCTTTGGCCAAGTTTTTGTATGATTTAACTTGGAGCATTGCTGGAGACAATTTGTAATCGAAGTCTTCACTCTTTGAGAGGTCAATTTGCATTGTGCATACTCAGATTTGATATCAGTCTATTTCCAGTTTTTCATGACAGCTTATTGAGTTCATCAATTTCACTCATTGAGGGCTTAATGTGCATGGACTTATTTTCCTTATTGGAGCATATATTTGTGGAGGCCTTGTGTTGATTTTGTGGTGATTGAAAGGTGCATTTGGAGGCATTTTGGTGTCCTTGTTATCAGATTACAGTCACAGTTGCTGCAGACAAGGATCCTACGATTTTGTTCATAACACTTCAAGGGAACAACGATTTCACATGGAAATGTGGGCGCTACCTTCCTAAGAGCATGGCGATGAAGATTGGCATTTAGAAGTGGAGTTTCATGATGCCATTTATTTATTTCATCAATTTAGTCCAGAACAGGGGCGGCACCAATAAGTATTGTGTGGGGTTCATTTCCAAAGGAAAGGCTACAAGATTTCCAATCAATATTGGAGACAATCATTATCAGGTTCTTTGTCATTCATTTGAGCATTTATTTAAGCCCATTGCATTGTCATTTTTAGATGCATGAGTTGCAGCTGTAGATAATCATTGTACTCAGACTTGTCATTAAATTTCAGACTTGGCATTGTTGTTACATCTTCATATTTGCCAAAGAGTCTTGGCCAATTCATGTTACATTGTATATGGATTTGCAAATTGAATAAGAGAGCTGCAAGTTGGAGTCCTATAGTTGCTTTAATGATCATTTAGAATAGTGCATTAGAATGTATGCCAAGTGTTTGTAAAAATGTGCTTGGCTATAAGTATGCATTTATTCATTAGAAACTCATGTAAAGGAAAGTGCATTTCATTCTCAGCTCATTGTTAGATCATTTAGCA
Source organism: Sequoia sempervirens (assembly GCA_007258455.2). Taxonomy (NCBI): domain Eukaryota; kingdom Viridiplantae; phylum Streptophyta; class Pinopsida; order Cupressales; family Cupressaceae; genus Sequoia; species Sequoia sempervirens. The sequence goes on along the minus strand of VDFB02253175.1, from coordinate 9,044 downwards.
TTCATTATTAAGCTTTTGCATCACCCTCTTTCAGTCAAAGGGCAGACCTTGCAAAATATTGTAACAGTCATATACTCCTTGTATACCAACTGTTTGACAAAATCCCAGTTGGCTGTAGGTGATCATTTCTCATGTTTAGGTCACATATATGCATTGAATATTGCCAAAATAAGTTGCACATTCATGTTAGGTCATTATTTAGATAATTTAGAGTCATTTGCTAGCATCCTTATTGATGCTAAGTGAAGAAAAGTGTCATTATATCAAACTGAAATGTTATATCAGTCATATGACCCTTGTATGCAAAGTGTTTGATGAAATTTCCAAGGCCAAATTTCAGAAGTTTTCAATCAGATTTGAGCAGGGTCATTACATTTAGGGTTTCCACTTTCATTAAGTCTTGCTTCCAGCTCAGTTCTACTTTCTGTTGGTTTTGAGGTAAACTTACTATTTTTGGCAGTGGCTATTTTTAGTAAGTCTAATTTTGGCAGTGGCATCATCAGCAGTTCAACTCAAGTCATCTTGTTATCCATCAGTTTCAATTTGGCTTTGGGTTTGGTTTTCTTCATGAGTTGAGTTTATACTTAGTCAAATTTCATGTTTCTCAGTTGTACCCCATGCCTAGGAGTAATAACTTCATGTTGTTTTAAAAGAGGGGCCATTAAGGGGGTCAATTGTGCATTTAATGATTTATTAAATGCTTTATTGTTGCAAAGTGAAGTTGGACGCCTAAAGGAGGTTGAGTAATATTTTATTATTTCAAAAGTAAAATGCAAAAAGGTGGCGTCCCTTTTGGAAGTTGAAGTGATTCAACTTCTTGGAATTTGAAGAGTTCTTGTTGCTTCATTTGCCAACTGAAGCTTATATATTGCTGTTGTTTGAAGAGCTGATTATGTTATGTTTTGGAAAGCAAAGTTATGCTGCTGGTTTGAAATCCAGAATCCGGCTAAGGGAAAGCTTAGCAAATTTACTCCATTCTTCGGGCCTGAAACTATGGTTCCCTAGATGGTCTATTGGGGATGTGCTTCATGCAGAAGTGCATATTGAGCATCAAAGTGAAGAAATTTGGTGATGTTTTCAGTATTTTGTGTTGCTGATTTTCATACAGCTGAAGATGATTTTTGTATACAGCTCCTTGAGTAAATTTATTTCATTATGGGTATTTGAGCTAACCATTTCTATGCTAAGGGCGATGCTATTTGCAGAAAATCAGAATTTATGATGAAGTGTGGATTTTTCTAGGAAGGCCGTACCTTTTCTAGGGCCGTACCATTAATGATCAGCTTGTATTGGGTTTCGAACTTGCTGTTTGGTGATTGTTTGGCACCTACAAACTCATGGTTGCTGGTCGTCTATCCTTCTTGAATGCTGCTCTGAGTTTTGGTGAGCTTTGAAGTTGATTTGAGGTAGATTTGAGCATTTTGATGTTTCATAGGTTGCTGGTTCAATACTTTCAGTTTGTTGTTTGTCATATCAGATTTATATCAGTTCAGATTTTGGCTTGTAATTTGGTGATTGAGAAGATTTAGAGTTGAAGAAATCATCCTTCAAACATTTGCATTGATTTTATCATTGTAACACTTGTAAATTGCAGATTTATTTCATTGTAAGGCTGTGAATTAGTAGTACTAATCCAGTCATTTTAATTGTTGCATTTACTTGTGAATTTTAATGCAAACACTTTAACCCCTGGATGGTTTACCGCCAGTGTGGATAAAGAACATTCTAGAAGCTTATCTCTCTTATTTGCAGCTATTTCTATTCATTGTAAAGCTAGTTAGTAGTACTAACGGCTATTTCATTTTATTGCTGCAATTTATACTTGATTACACTCCCACAATTGAGTGGTTGAGTTTTAGAATAAACATCTTTCTTGTTTGTAAATTCCCCCCACAAAATAAGTGGTTGTGTGGACTGTTTTCCCCCCACGAAATAAGTGGAAGAGAGGATTTAATGGCTGGCTTGCCGCCTTAATAATGTAATAATCTCACCCACTAAATAAGTGGAGTATTCCCACTGCTTGTGGATGCCTGCATCAGCAGATGAATTGTACTTTCAGTTCAGTTTATACCTAATGATCCTCTGACCATATGCTATCACCTCGCCCACATTGGGATCTTGGTGAACATTCTTGGTTAGAGTTACTTTCCATGTTGATTTGCATTTGGAGCTAACGCTAATCAGTGGTTTGATGCTGGTTTGTGTGTCTAATTTTGGGGAAAAAAGTTAAGGGGAATATTTCAAAAGCTTTGTATTGATGTCAGTATTCACTACCTAGTAGCTCTGTATGGAACTCAGCAATTTATTTCTTGAAACATGTGTTTGTTCTTTTTTCAAGTTATTATTCCTTCAATCCTTGTTTGCACTAAATAGCTTGACTCTGTTTTAGCCAGCCCGATGGTGTTGTTTGTGTTTAGTTTCTTTCCTTGAATGTCCAAAAATCTTGTTTGCAAGGCATGACTGTTAGCAGTCTGGTGTATTTATCCAAGGTTATAACATAGGCATTTAATTATTTTCATTTATACAAACCCCTGCAGTGAATCTTGTATATTGTGCATATCTATATTATCTTGTCTATAGTTTTTAGTCCAAGGACAATTTAGCTTAGGATTAGGTTTAGTTTAGGTCTCAAGGAGGTTCCCCTCCTAATTTGAAGAGATGTTTATCCTCACACATTGTTCTGTTTTGTGTTGTATTGCAAAAGACACATTAAAATACATACATTTTTGGCAACTCTATTGGGTAATGAGGCAAATGTGAGCAAACTTTTATTTCACTACAAATGACTATTCAAACTCTTAATGCTCTTGTTTTGCAGCCTAACTTGAATTGCGGATTGAACAAGATCAGGAGGATATTTTGGATAGTTTGAGGCACTTTGCTTTTGATTAAAAGAAGAGTTGTGCACATTAAGCAACTTCTACCAACCTCAATGAGGAGGGAAGAAAAGTTGATCTTGTACTAGGAAGGCTAGTATTGGTCCTTCACCTCTTGCAAAGTTCAATGACTTCCCATTTAGCTTGATAATTTTTTTTCCAAAGTTCTATGGTGACAACACACAACACCTCAATGAACACATTACAACCATTTATTTTAAGAGTGGTCCATAAAAATGTTGCAGTGTGACTTTTTGTCAGCACCTTGGTTGGAGCTGCTGCAAAATAGTTCCACCATCTTGTTGAAGGTTCAATCACCAATTGGGAGGTCATGCCTGAAAATTTCTTGGCACATTTCAAACCAAACAAGGATAATTATATTCTCCTTGCCCAATTGTCAAATGTGAAGAAGAATAACATTGAGCCATTATAAGGTTTACCTAAGATCAAGAAGGAAGGCATGTCTCACAATCCTATTTTTTTAGATGCTTCATCGTTCTACCAACAAGGGTTCTTTTTCTTGAAGAGTCCCAATGCTTGTTGAAATTTCCTTATCTTTGGGAAAAGAACCACGTCACACATGGATGATCGCAATAACCGTAATGGCTCACCTTTGCTTCTTTTGCCATGGGAAGCTAGTATTGGTCCTTCATCTCTTGCAAAGTGCAATGACTTCCCATTTAGCCTGATAATTTTTTTTCCAAAGTTCTATAGTGACAACACACAACACCTCGATGAACACATTGCAACCTTTTATTTTAGGAGTGGTCCATAAAAATGTTGCAGTGTGATGTTTTGTCGAGACCTTGGTGGGAGCTGCTACAAAATGGTTCCAGCATCTTGTTGAAGGATCAATCACCAATTGGGAGGTCATGCCTGAAAATTTCTTGGCACATGTCAAACCAAACAAGGATTATTATATTCTCCTTGCCCAATTGCCAAATGCGAAGAAGAATAACAAAGAGCCAATGAGAGAATTTTTTGCATGATGCAACTACCTTGTCTAAAGAATCAGTGCAACTCTGAAGCCACCTTCAACAATCCTCTTGAGTTGTTTTATAAATGCACTTACATTAGGGGTCACATTCATGATCAAATCGAGTTGGCTTGATGAACTGGAAGAAGTGCAACAACAAACAATTATGATTGAACACAATATGATTACCACTGGCAAAATCGAGAAAGACTCAATCATGCCAATGATTCCAAGTTCTATTGATTCTCTTTTGCAAAGAGTGGTGAGTAATGTGACAAACCTAAAGAAGTAGTTTCAACGAAGTGGTCTAGCTTAATAGTACCAAGGATATCCACACTTAAATGTTGGTCCTTCCAATATAAATGATTGTTTCAAATTACCTCCTTCACCTAAAAGGCTTGCCTTAGAGGCACTTCTTGAAGACAACTTGAATAAATTTTATTTCTTTTACGCAACAGGAGATCACAATGCTAAGAGTTGTCTTGAGATGCTTCACTTGATGCATCTCATGTCTTCTCAATCAAATCATCAAAGGTTTTCAAGTAACTTTAAACATCTTTGAGATGAGTTTGATGACAATTTTGTGATAGGATATTTCAATATGGACTTGTTTGTGCTAAAAAAGTAAATAAATTCTATGACTACACATGTTTTTGGAGTCAAAGAATTGAGAAATATCATGTAGCCAAAGGAGGAAAGTACATGAGAATCCATGGAGGGAGGCACCAATGGTGTTTCCAAGAGCTCATCTTTGCCCCTACATCAACAAATCGTTATGAAGAGTTGGATTTCCATCTACCTTTTAGGTGTTGCTCCTCATTTTCTGTGATGAAGAAGAACAACCTTCTATGTTGGTCATAGAAGGAATTGTACAAGTCTATCATCTATTTTTTAAGACGTTTAAAAGTGTCTATAGAGCCAAATGATGATCAACTATTTGATTGAGCAAGATGATAACGAATACACCATGGATAAAGATGTATTAGATGATTTCTTTTCTACATTCCAAAGATCTTTGATGAACCTACACTAAACAAGGTTGAGAAAACAATATAGTTAATTGAAGTACAAGATCATTTGCTTGAAGATGTCTAAGCTCTAGAGGCATATATCATGGCAAAACCATGTATGAAAGAATTGTTACCAAAGTTGGATATTTTCTTGCAACTCTTTTGTTTAGCATTTTAATTCACACCTTTTAGTACGACACAAAATAGAATGGATGTGCGATAGAACCACTCTTTGAATTAGAAGAGAAAGCTCCCTCTAAACTAAAAACTGACCTAAACTACACAATATGTAATTGCTTATTTACAATCTTTATAGAGTTTTTTGGGGTTATTTTGAGTATGCAATACAAACTAAAGAAAACTCGATCTTTTTGCTTTCTTAATCTAGAGCCTAAGGTGATTTAGCACATCAACACTAGATAAGAGGTTTTGGGGCTTTCTGTCTAAAAAAAATCCCTACAACTACACACTTGTGATGCTCAACTAAAAGCAAAGACTGAACAATGCAAGTATACATACAAATTGATTAGACTAAAACATAAAAACATAGTTGCTTTGATAAAATAAATGGACTTAGTACAAAGCTACAATCTCCAACTTTGAAAATAGTTGCAATACAAAGCTTGCAAATTTTGTAGAAGCTGTTAATATGCCTCAAATCACAACCAAACATCTCAATAGACACTTAGATCAAGATAGGCGTAGTACATTATTTTGAGTGAATAAACATTGAATTTTAGTTTAATAATCACAAATACTCATTGAGCAACAATTTCAACAATATGTAGGTTTGCCAATTACCATTCCCCAATGTAAGTGCAAAATAACAAGCTGATTCTCCGTAACAAGCTGACTATGCAAATAGCTTCATCTATATATAATATAGTTTGCAAACTCGGACTCATTTGCATGGTTCGGTTTCAAAATATGACTCGGACTTGGAGACTAAGACGGACTCTGAAAAGACTCGCAAGGACTCGCAAAAAAAAAACCGTAGTTTTACAAAAAACAAGAACAAATTAATGCATTTAGAGAACATAAGAGCCTAATTTGATTATCAAACACTCATAATTCAAATATTACACATGTCATATGATCATCAAACACTCAATAATTGAAATTTAATCATTCATAGTCATCAAATACTCATAGTTTCAATGTATAACAACATCATAAGTTTATAAATGTTTACATATAATCATGTCAAAAAGAAGAAAACATTAACAACCACATGTAGTCTACATCTTCCTCTTTCCCCTCCCAATGGTAGCCAATTTTGAAGGCCTAGAACTAGAAGGTGCCCGTGCTATAGTATCCAAATGAGGACTAGGAGATCGAGAAGGGGAAACATGATATTCAAATGTGTCTTCGTCGTCCTCCATGCCATCCAATCTTGCTGCTTCTTCTTCTGCTGCTGCTGCTCTCTCTAATTCAGCAAGATCCTCATCAGTAAGTAAGACATCAGCCTCATCATTTTGTTCATCAATAGTCCATTCACCATATGGATCAATGTCATCCAAGTCGATGGACTCGTGTGAAACACCCTCCACCTTTCTAGTTCGAAGGCGAAGGTTGTACCGAACAAAAACTAAATCATTTAAGCGCTGCTGAGTCAACCTGTTTCTCTTCTTTGTGTGAATGTTCTCAAATAGACTCCAATTGCGTTCACACCCAGAAGCACTGCATGGCTGCGACAAGACACGTATGGCTAGCTTTTGAAGATTTGGTGTGCTAGCACCATAGTTTTCCCACCATAGATCTACAAAAACATGTTTAAAAAATATAAGTATTAAGAAATAAGAATAAAGTAAAAAATCTATATGTAAGAATCAAGTTTCTAATTTCATTTTTTACCTGGTTGCTGTTTTCCTCTTCTTTCAATTGCTTGTTGGGAGGAAAAGAGTCTCCCCTCTGCACCCTTGTAAACCTTGAATAGATAAAAGAAAAAGTAAATCAAATATAGAAAATTCATAGATAGTCAAGGCTCAACATTGCAATTTCATAAATAAGATATAACAAATCTTACCTCCAACTCATCAAGCACCTTATCTCTCAGCTCATGATCAGGCACCATCCTATCAATGCATGTGACAAGACCATCCATGACCTCCTCATCCGCCTTAAATGTTTCCGAGAAGTAGAACTTCGGATTCAAGAAGTAGGCAAAGGCATGAATCGGCTGGTGGAGTTGGTGTGTCCATCTTCGATCAATGATGCACCATATGATTTCATATTTCCTTTTGTTGCCACCATAGTAACGTGATATGGCCTCTTTGGCCCTATCCATGGCCTCATAGATGAAACCCATTGGCATGCCATCTCCATCCACCATACGAAGAACCCTCACCAAAGGTTCTGTCACCTAAAAAAATGAAAACAAATGTTAAATTATAACAAAATTAACCCCTCAAAAAATAAAAACAGCAAATAGATTATCATGTATAATTTTTTTTTGTGTGATTGCTACTTACCCCCATCAACTCCTCTCCATTTTTGATGAATGTCTCATCAAAAACTATGGCAACAATCCTCTCCCCTTCAGGTTTCTTGTAAAATGAGGACTCCTTCCAAGCATCGGACACGAACATTTGCTTGAGATGACCAATGGCACCAAGAATGCTTTGCAATGTGAGGAAGTGGCTAGCGAATCGTGTCACTCCAGGTCGCACAAGGTCCTTGCCATTTGTGAATTTCCTCATCAAAGAAAGCACCCAAGTATGGTTGTAGATAAATTTTGTAACATTTTTTGCATCTTCAACCACTCTTTTGACCCATGAAATCTTCCCAATGTCCTCTAGCAATAGGTCCAAGCAATGTGCAGCACATGGAGACCATACAATTGTGGGATACCTCTCCATAAGTAGTCTACCTGCAGCTACATAAGCAGCTGCGTTGTCCGTGATGATTTGGACAACATTATCAACTCCAACCTCTTGGACCACCTCATCTAATAGATTGCATAAAGTCTCAGCATTTTTGATTTCATGGGAGGCATCCATTGATTTTAGGAACACCAATCCACCATTAGAGGACACTAAAAAGTTAAGAAGAGTTCTATTTCGTCCATCTGTCCACCCATCAGATAAAATGCTGCAACCTTTTCTTCTCCAAAATTTCTTTTGCTCATCAACCACAAGCCGTGTATTCTTTACGGCTTCCTCTAGCAATGGCCCACTCAAATCTCTAGATGATGGGGTCTTAAACCCCTTTCCTGCAACTGTAAGGGCATTCACCAAACCTTCCCAATATGGGCTGTTTGCAACATTGAAAGGTAGATTATTGTAGTACCAAAAGTTTGCAGCAGCCATCCTAGCTTCATGATGCTTTTCCTTATTCCAACCGGTACCTTCAAGTGAAGGTTGTGCTCCTGGAACATTACGTGGAATAAAATAATTTGGTCCTGATGAAGGACCTTGGTCAGCACTAGCAGTAGAAAAGGAACCATCAGGACTCTCACCAAAAGATGAATGTGGAGCACGAAAGCTTGGACTTGCAACACCATGGGATTGGGATCCACTTATCGCAGTTGCTAGGGCATCCTTTGTTTTTTGTCTTTCATCTTTTTTTATCTCATAGTCAGCAAGAAGGGCCTTCATCTCTCTAATAATCTCAGGAGTAGCTTTCTTGCATCCCTCCACATTTTGCCTAGGTATTCTAGCAAGGTGCTATTTTAATTTGTTTATTCCTCCTGTCATCCATTTTTCACATTCAGTACATGTCACTTCACCTTTTTTATTTCCTGGAATTCCATACTTCCATGCAGGGTCTTTTCTATTTCCCCTTGGATTTGAAGATGACATTGCTGGAAGTTCAACATGGAAAACAAAAAAAAAATCAGTTAGGGTTTGCTAAAAAATCAGCAAATAAATATGATTCAAAGTTTCAAACAATTGCAAAAAAAAAGAATGCAAAACCAAGCTAGAAATTGTAGGAATTAGGCTATTAAAGAAAATAGAAAAAAATTTGGCAGCATTTCCCCTTATTTCTCTTGAATTTTTTGATTTTGAATGAAAGAAAATTAAAAAAAAGAAGTGTTAGATCACTTACCTGACTCTATTTTGATCCTTTTAGCTCGTTCTCTTGGCTTCAATCAGCTCCAAATCAATTTGCAGACCTGTATTGGCAACCTAGACTGTGAAAATGAAACAAAAAATCAAAAAAAATAAGGCGTTTTTGTGTTTT
>VDFB02253174.1:0-19134 GCA_007258455.2 Sequoia sempervirens | reverse complement strand
CTATTATGATATCAATTTTAAGTTGACACACAATGATTTAATGCTCATTATGTACTTTAATGTTTGTAAAGCTCACAATTTAAAATGATTACAATGTATGCAAAAGTGTGGAATTATTTTGTGATATTGTATTTTATCATTTATTTTTCAAAGGCATGATGCAAGTTAGAGGATATTCTACACAAGATGTCAACTACATAAATTGTACCATCGGGTGATGCCAACTAAAGGTACGAAACGTATGGACTATACGAATTCCATACAACCATACATATTGTACAAAATTTTGATTGCCAAATTTGCTAAACCCTCAAAAATGGTTGAAAGTTTTTTGTTGCCCAAATATCAAGTATTTTATATGAAAATAGGTGATTTGGGCCTTCTAGAATCAATGGTGAGGTTCATTTTTTCCCAAAGTGCACCCAACAAAAGTTCATGCTCGAATCACCCTCAAATATGAGAAGGGGTTTGTAAATTTGGATCTTTGATACCATGTAGGAGTTGATAGTGAGCTCACATACCCTAGGATCACTTTCAAAACCAAATATAGCCTTCCACAAGATAGTATGGAAAGAGATTGACTTGATTGATTATGGATGCAATAATGATACAACTTGATCAATAATGGATCAATGGTAGTACAAACCTCTATGATGCAAAATGTACATAAGGCCTTGCTTATATAGGTAAGGAGAGATATAAGATTGACAAAGTGTCTTAATCTTATGGAATGAGACACAAAAATTAAATGGCAAGATAAGATAAGATCACATGACAACTAAGTCTTTTAGAAAGATTCCTAGACCCCTAAGTAAATTTAACATGTGAACTTGTGTAAATAGGACTAGAAAAGCACTGTGGATTTTGTATTGAATTATCCGAATGAATACATATGAATGAAAGGTGAATCGTTATGTAAAGGAAAAAAGAAAACCCTAGATGAGGATTTGATTAGATTGTGACAAGTATCTTCATCTTATGTAATGTGACAACATGACCTATTATTAGCTCATTTTAATAATGAAAAAGCAATTCCAAAGTTTAACTTAAGTAATTAAGGTAAAAGGGGACTAATAATTAATTAATTATTAGTTGATTGCCTATTTACTCCAACAAATAGGACTTATGAGGTGAACTAGTTAGGCAATATTTCCCATTCACACCAACAAATAGTTTCATCTAAAAATATCTCAAATTATTCACTTGGATTTAATTATATGTTGTAATGACTTTGTGCTGCTTTGTGTTTTAAATTTGTACTTTCCTTGAATCCCGATCTCAAAATTTTATCAAGTTATTTTCCCAAAAAATATTAGACTTCAATTCTAAAACTATCTAGTGTATAGCCTTGGCATTATGTCTATTTTTGGGTTTTTAATAAGGAAAACTCACCACCTCGAGGAGGGGATTTTACCCCCAAACTATGGCTAATTTGATAAGTACAAGTTTGTTCTGGGCATCCCCAATAGTGGTTTTCACCATAAAATGAATTCTATCTTTAGTATTTTGATTTTATATATTTTTTATTGTTATATTATTTAGATTAGGCATGAAAGTGGTTGAGGTGCACAATATTGATGGGATAATCAAGCTCTTGACCCTTGGAGGTAGCTAGTTAATAAGCACTTGATCCATATTTGGTGATGACATAAGGTCCTAACCAATTAGGTTCAAATGTTCCTTTCTCATCTTTGTCTTGAAGATTTCTTTGATTTTCGTTGAGTACAAGATCACCAATGTCATACTCACAATCTCGAATTTTCTCATTGTAGCTATAACAAAGATGAGTTTAGTATGAATAAAGGTGATTAAGGATGTTGAGGCATTATTTATCAAGAAGTTCAAGCTCCTATAGGAATGCAACCTAATATTCCTCATCATCCATGAGGTTTCACAAAGAGATGTGCACTGATGGAATTTTAATCTCAATAGGTAAGATAGCTTCAAAGATAGATGAGGCAATAGGGAGTCACATCAATTGGTGTGCAAATGCCAGTGAAATAAGTTTAGAGAATGCAACTAAGTTAAAGATTCCAATCATGACTAGTGTCATTGATCATCTTTTTGAGGATTTTTTAGATATTTTTATTAGACACCTCTACTTGAATATTACTTTGTATGTAATATGGGGTGGACCAATGATGTTGGATGTTGAAGCATTCACAAAAAAGTAGAAATGTCTTAATTTTTGATAGACTTACCATCACTAGTGACAAAGGATGTAGTTGAATGAACTTAGTGATTTTATGGCCAATGGTGTATGTAAGGGGATTAGCTTCAACCCATTTGGCGAAGTATTTGATGTGATTATTATGAACTTATGGTCATTGGATGATTTGGGGGATCTTCACCAAAAATTGAAGTTTCTCAATTTTCTCCAGAATCGGCATCATCAGAAAGAGGCTGAAATTTTGACTCCAACGCAACTCGAACGAAGTCAAATGGAGCTACAGAACCTAAGATATGCTCGGTCAAACCTTGGTCAACCCAGGACCCAGGTCAGAGAAAAAAGGGGTCAAAAATTGACGTCATAAAAAGTGGTCAAAGTTGGCGTCATCACGAAGACTCGTCAAGATCTTTTCGACGACGTTTGTTTTGTGTGAAACGGACTCCGTTTCCCTAAGTTACGAGTAGTCAAAGGTTGTAGTTGACTAGAGTTGACTAGGTACATTGATGATGTCAGCATGATGTCATCATGCTGACATGAACCACCCAGACTCAGACACGTGACAGTTGCATCAACTTGTACAAACCAATCATCAGAGGACACGTGGCATTTGTACGCCATGTCAACAGCCGCATCAGCAACACGTCATCACCATGTCGGCAGCCACGTTGGTGGACACGTCGGTGTCACCAGTGAATGAAATTTTTCCACGTGGCACATCGTTTGGGTGCCATGTGGTGCCTGCTCCATCGCCATCCCGGTCGGTTCAACAATATTATATCTGTTAATAACAAATCTCAACGGCCCGGGTGGGGCTCGAAACTATGACCTTCCTGTTGCAAGCTAGCCTTACAACCACTCCACCGCGCATAATGCGCCCACCATATATATCACTATGGTTAGTTTTGTTGAATAGAAGGCGGAAGTTGGTTTTTAAAACGATTGGCAAGGGTCAAACCGGTGACCCCCGACCGACCAAAAGTTATAGTGGTCGTTGAACCACCGAACCACTTTAAGTATATAGTTGGTATCGGTTGGTTTTGATGAATTTTTGAAATTGCATACCCCTTAATTTCACAAATATCCCTATATTTTGAAAAAAAAAACTTAACCACTAAATAAAAAAAACCTCCCTAAACAATAAAGCCCGAGAAATGACAAAATCAAAGGGCTTAAATAAAACCAAAGGATATTAAGCGATTTTTAAAATGATTTTTATATGTAAAAGGAGGTTATTTTGAATATTTTATGTAAATAAGGGGGGATTTTCAAACATTTTTTTGTATGTAAAGGGGATATTGGGAATATTTGAAAATCATTTGGTTGAAAACCAAATTGAGTAATTTTTTTGTATAAAAAGGGGGGGTTTAGAGGCTTAAGGGGACATTCAGGTGGTGAAGACTTAAGAAATTTTTGAAGAGATGAATTGCTAATCTTGTACGTTGGGAGAATGTTGGAATTTCGTCGTGCTTGACGGGGAAAGCTTTGTAACAGTTGTAATTTCGAATTTCTGGAGATTTTAATCGGTTCAATCTACTCTTTGGAGAGGGGCCCGTAGATGTAGTCGTTCTTACGACGAACTCCGTTATCAAGCTGTTTGCATTCTCTCTTTCTTGTCTCTCATTCTGAATTTCATCACTTTTGTTAATTCCTTTAATTTAATTATGTGGTGTGTTGGTTTCATTTTAGTAATTTGGAGTTTGAAATTGTAATCGTTATGCATTCTTGAAGCAATCGTCTTAGATCCTAAAACAAATTATTGGAGGAAAATGAGTGAACCTAATAAACAAGATCGAGGCCCCATTGTGAAAAGTCCAAGGAGTAGTGATGGGTTACAACACTTGTGATAGTATGTGAATTAGATCTCCATGTTGCTTGTATGCTAAACATTTCTTTGCATATTGGTAGGCATATTATTCTATAATAGGCTAGTAGTAAACTGTTCATAAGAGATTTTTGACTAGGACCATGCTACTAGCATGTGCACCATATATATCGTCATACACTTCTTTCAATACTAGAGAAGCCTCTTCAGAGTAAAGACATCTAAGTAAGGTACCGTCAAAGATCCTTCAATATAGTTCTTCATTGAGGATGGTGAAATGGGATGAATGATGGATAAATATTTTTCATTAAGTGCAAGATAAGTTTGATCACAATATGTGATTGTGAAGATAATTGTATATGTCATGATAAAAAGGTTTGTTGGGACCAACAAGTTCACAAATAAGCTTTGACTCATGGATGTCATACATGAGACCAATGTATTTTCGGCCAAGAATTCACAACATGAACTATTTCATGGCATCTTCATAAGGAATCTAATAGTAGCCATGATATCTTCTCTTTTGCTATTGACTTTGGGTGCTTGTTTAAACTAAATGGGGGTGAAGTATTCCTTGAAGCTATCTACCATCCATTTGTAAGGAATCAACTTATCATCCTTTGCTTGGTATTCATTGTTGACTTGGTTTATTATGAGCTATATATGGAGGCTTGCTCAAAGTTAGAATAGTGTTTTAAATATTATTTGTTTTGTTCTAATTTCCATTCATTCACCATTTAGCAACAAGAACCAAACAATTTTATATCAATTACTACCATAATCATTAAAGACAAGTCAAGCCTTGTGGTATTACAAAAGTTGAGCTAGGATTTGCAATTTAGAACATGGGTGCAGATTGGGATGGATTCTTGCTAAGTGAATAAAAAGGTTGTTTGGAGACACCTAAGATTTGTGGTGCTTTTTACTAACCAAGATCCTCTTAGATCAATGAAAGGGGATGAGTTTGTGATCACGAAGGTACTCCCATGACCACAAAATAGTCTTAGCATATGCTAATGGTTAGATCTTTGTGGGAAATAGTCAAGTTGATGTAGAAGCACCTAGGCGGACACACAATCAACATCACACAAACACAATTGTTTCGGAAAATTGGTGAGGTTTCTTGAAAAACCTTCTTACAGGTAGATCTTTGACTCCATCTTGGATTTGATGATGAAGGTTTCATAGTCATACAGTTAACAATTATGAAGAATTAATCATTTCATGACTTCGACTAGTGATTTGACAAAGTTTTAAAATTTTAAAATCTATGAGGTTTGAGGCAAAATGGCTTGGCAAAAAACTTTGTAATGTGGAATCACACATCTCTGCAAGTTTTCGAGAAATTCCGAGCTCTTCGTGAAAATTTGTGTCAAAAATTGGTTTTTAGCTCCAAGCTCATCATTGATGTCACATAAAAGTATTTTTTGGAATTGAAATCTTTCAAGACAAGACAAATTTGATTAAGTTAAAAGTAATAAAATTCTTGATAAGTCTGGGATAGTTGATGCATTTCACTCCTTTATCGTGGGTATAGAGTTAAAACTTGCAATAGAATAGAATATAAGACTTTTAATGTCCACGAGACTAAAAGAAAGACTATGGAACAATAACCCTTTGCTATTTTAGCATTATGAATAATGATATCCGCAACAAAGGAAATAAGGAATAATTGGCTTTTCTACAACTCTTACATTGTGGATAATGAAGTCCGCAACAAAGGAAATATGGGAGGTTGTAAATATTAATTTATGCAAGTATGGGTACGCCGTGAGAGAGCCACACATAGAATGGTGAGAGGAAGATAATACAAAAGAAACGCGCAAACATCCGGAGAAGAGGTGCCAATTCGGGAAGTAGAAAGAGAAGAAAATCAGATAACGAAGGGGTGTGATGGCTGTGTAATATATGTTAAAAACAATAATAAAAAAATTAGCGAGAAGCAGTGCCATATAGGGGGCTGGTAAGACAGAGAAACAGGGAAAGCTGCGTGGAACGGAAAAGGGGTTGCATAGGAAAGAAGTGCAGACCCCAAAATAGAAAACCAAAATCAAAAGTTCTGAGTTGATACCATATGCTGGCCGAGAGAGGAGAAAGAAAAAGGAGGAGCCATTATTTGCTAAGCAGGGAGGCCGCACCATGTGAGATGGAGGAGTTGATTTGAAAAGCATCATCTTCAAATATATGGCAGGTTTGAATTAAGGGAAGGTGAGACGTGCATGAAATAAAAATTAAGTGTAGATTAAATAAAAAAGAGTAGGGGCGCGCTGCATGGTGAAGAAGGGTATATGAGAACAAAAAAATGTAGAGTAAGATTCATAGGTAGCGCATCATTTTGGAATGCCAGAGGAGAATACTAAGGGCACAACAAGGAGATTAGAGAGAAGTCTGGAGAAAGGGATAGTTGATCTACCGTAGTTGCCTTACATGGCCCGCAAAGAAGAGGAGGAAGAGGAGAGGAGGAAGAGGAGAAAATCAAGGTCTTCTCGCAGCAGCAGGAGAAATCGCAGCAGCAGTAGTTCCAGTCCATCCGCCAGCGAAATTGAAGAGGATGATATGGAGAAGAAAAAGAAGAAAAAAGATAGAGAGAGTAGTTCAAGCAAAAAGATTACCGAAGAAGAAATAATGGAGTATTTGGCCAAGAAGGCCCAGAAGAAGGTATGTGCCCTTCACTACACCCCGCCTTACATTTCATCTTCTACGCTAATTTAGGGATATTGCAGGCTGCCAAAGTTGCCAAGAAGCTCAAGACACAGAAAGTTTCGGGCTATTCAAACGATTCCAATCCTTTTGGGGATTCAAACTTGAATGAGAAGTAAGTAGTCTATTTTATTGTTTTTGGTATATTGCTATTTTTTCTGTTTTCGTATTGAGGATAAACATCCTGTTTTACGGGGTATTTATTCTACCAAAATTGAATGGAATTTAATACCTTTCTAATCCTTTATGTGTCTGGCTCTATACTCAACAAAACTTAATTTTTGAAGGATATTTATTCCACCAAAATTGAATGGAATTTAATACCTTTCTAATTCTTTATATGTCTGGGCCCTATACCCAACAAGACTTAATTTTTGGTTGGGTTCTATCTGAATCATTCAATTTCATCAGCAGACTAAAGACTACGTGACATATTTTTCTTTTTCAATTGCATCTGCTTAAATTAACATAAGCTCTTCCATGAAAACGTTCTGACCAAAAGAAACCAAGCATTCACAAACCTGCATCATCTTGGGTTTATGGCTAGGCCCAACTGTAGTGAAGCCGAAATATCCTCCTCCATTGAGCAAGACATATTAGGATTGAAAAAATAATATAGATAGATTGAATGATCTTTTGAGGAAGTGCAAAATAAACAACTAAAAAATTTGAGGGATGGAAACGGTTACAGAGATTGATCAAATCAAAGAAACATACTGTCATCAAAATATTCGAATTTTGGCTTGATAAATATCAGCAATAAAGAGGCTATTCTAGGAGTTAATTGAATCAGGAATCATCTCACCAAAGAAGAACATGTATGTCAGTCCAGTATTCCTTGCTCAGATCAAGGGATGGCTCCTATGGGCTATGTAATTGAGCACAGGATACTATGACCAATAAAAAACACTTATCCCATTCTCAGGATCCATGAATTGTCATATCTTTTGTTTAAAGACTGAAATTAGATATTGGATTGTTCCTAAAATAGAACCATTGCAAAAATGATGAAGAGGATATGGCCATTCTTGATTGAAAGGGAGTTTTGTTGACACAATTAAAGGACATTCAAAACAAGCAAAACAAATCAAAATCAATTGAAGTGTTTTTCAAGAGATGGGGCCATGTGGGAACCAAAAGAGTTCTTCCAGTGCTTCCCCAATCTGCCCATGCTTTGAGAGTAGTGCTTTTCTTTCAAAGATTGAGGACATCTCTGAAATTAAGTGCCTAATATAAGGCCAATGCATCTCTATATATCTAATAATCGTAGTGATATGTAAGTTGACCATTCCCTGGGTTATTGATTTTACAATATTAAAAGCAGGTTGTACATGGATCTAAATAGCCTTAATTATTTTTTACTATGGTCTGAGAGATAGATAGGATTGAATGTTAGTATTCACTTGCAATATTAAATATATTCTTAATAGACAGTAATTAGACCTAAATCTCCTAAATTAGCCTCAATTATGGGGAGAATTCAAGGGTTAGATATTGAAAAATATTGCAATTCTTCTTAGGTGTTAATTGACTTGAAACAATTCTTGTTATATCAATAAACAGTGCCTTGATCCAAGTATATATTTTTCCTAAGTGGGCTTGATCTTGGGGGAAACTTCATGGTTAACTATGCTTGAGTTGGAGTAGCATTGAGATGGCTGACCTCCCAGGAAGTACCAATGCTTCAACCTTATGAGCATCACCTAGATACTGGCACTCACACTTATGTCACATACCTTCCATTCATTACACAATTGTACATCCCACTATAGTACTTTCACTGTGATCATCAATTACATTGGGTACATTCACAGATGCTTCAGTACATTCACTCACTCCTACAATACATCTGAACCTAAGTTGCCGAATCGGGTACCGGTACGGGTACGGTATGCCGGTACGGCAAATTTTTTTTTTTTTTGGGTGGGTACGTTTGGGTACGTCCGTACATAAAACATATAAAAATCATAGATATAGACATATTTGCAGCCAAGAAAGTAAAAACAAGAATTAAATTTAGAATACCACATATCATGGATATGCTAAACAGTTGTTAGAACTATTAGTTTTAGGTGATCAGATTTAATGCACAGAAGATAATTCAAAAACAGAGACAATAACACAGCGGTTACCCTGGGAAAACCCTCCTCTTGAGGGAGAAAAAACCCAGCAACAAAGATCTCTCTTATATTTGATATTACAATGGCAACTTTACATATTACAATGAGGTCTAACACAAGACCGATATTCAGCTATGGCAAGATGAAAACATAAAACAGTCTGCCAAATCTTACCTGATATGTATGAGATGACTGTATACAGAAATAGCATTTAACAGTACTCACAAATAATGATTCTCAATCTGTTAAATATGAATCCGCATCATAATGCTTCACCCTTGAGTTCGCACAGATTTGAAGTGAAGGGTTCACAACTCAGCACGGATCCAATATGGCTGGGTTCACTCAGCTCCGAAGTGGAGCAGATCCGAATGTGACTGAGTTCGCAACTTAGCACGAATATGAAGAGCTCGCATATGACGCAGATCTGAATGTGGCTGAGTTCGCAATAATTCGTATTCTCTTATTCGCACATAATAACCTGTTCATTCTATGCGCATTTGATAATGTAGAAGTGATCGAGCTTCTCCAGATAGAAGGTTCGCACTTGAGAGATGACCGAACTGTAGTAGATCTATATTGCTCAATGAACAATCTGTGTATATGTATAGGAGACAAGTCCTTCATGTCGGCCTCTTACAAAATCACATATCTCATTAATGATGTCAGCCTAGAAGTATATTAAATGTCTTCTATGAATTTTGAATTCTTCCATGTCGGCCAAAGCATGAAATAAAAAACAATAAAAGTAAATTGAATAGCCAACGGCTATTATTCAATTTAAGACTTCCTCGAAAGAAGTGAGCTGGAAGGAGCTACCGAAGCTGCTAAAACATTAACACTCCCTCTCAGCTAGGGAGATAACTTCCAGCTACATGATATGAATCATCTTCATATGAGGTTTATTTGCCACCATTGCCTGCAATCAGATATAAAGAGAGAAATATCACCTCAATGTGATATCAACCATCACATGGTTAAGAACTAGTGTTCATCACTTGCGTGATGTTGTCACCTCAATGTGACTTTCACCATGGCTCTCCAAGAAGGTGAAACGCAAGTACAAGAAGATCATCACGGACTCTCTCACGTGATGTTGTCATGGAGTCACACACATGACATCCACCATGACTCAGCTCAGAGGGTGGAAACGAGGGCTTTCACCTCAAATTCTTCCGTCACGTAATAGCAATAGGTAGCTGCACCACTTGCGTGATGTTGTCACCTCAACATGACTTTCACCATGGCTCTCCCAGAGGGTGAAACACAAGAACAAAACATGTCATGGAGTCGCGACAGTTACGACATCCAATTATGACTCACCAGAGGTGGAAAACAAGGGCTTTTCACCTCAAATTCCTCTGTCTCAGAGGAAAATGCATTAACAAGGGATTTCACCTCTAACTTCTCTCACAAAGAAGAACTCATTAAATAGGCTCACTAATACTGAGACTCTTACTCAGTCAAGGCTGGATTCTCCACCATACCAAGCTTATCTCGAAAGTACACAAACTTTATCCTGGCGAGAGGCTTGGTGAAAATATCTGCCGTCTGCTCATCAGTGTTGATGTACCTCAACTGTACAGCCTTCCTCAGTACCATATCTCTGATATAGTGGTACTTGATCTCAACATGCTTGGTTCTGTCATGAAACATAGAATTGACGTAAGGCTTCACACAACTCGACATCACACAGACTCCATTGATTGTTCAAACAACTCGCCAGATAATGGCCACACCGCTTCCTTCGAAGGTTACGTAAGCCGCAATGTACTCACCGGCTGCATCAATGCTGTAAGACCGCTCTCGCCGCATCAGAAACGCTAGCGCAAATCTCAAGTCGGCTAGCAATGTTCGAGGTGCTCTTCCCGGACCAGACAATAACCCGCCTAATCGACGGCAGGAACTGGGTAACTCCTGGCCCCGTGATCCTGGCATACTTCAACCTGCTATCCAACTATGCCACTATATCTCGTGATATGCTTCTACGCGCAAGCATGACCGCCCCATCACATAAACCGCCAAGTGCACTCATTGCATAGCAAATAATGCCCAGTGCACTAGGTATTATCATAATCCAAACAACACCAGACAACGATCCACTAAATCACTAGCTTCCAAGCGACAATATCTTCAGGGTTCAAGAAAGTTCTCTAAATCTCTAATTTGCATCAACCTTCTCGACTTCTTCGCCCAAGATTGCTTTTGCAACACTTTGATTCTGTGATAAAAGTCAAAGGCACACCTTTTGGTATCAAGAGAGTTCAAAAATATCCTCTTGACCTCATCTCGCATCTCACCGTATTCCTCATCAGTTTTCGTGAGCTACTAATGACAATCTAAAGACAAATCTTGGGAAGCAAATTTCTATGACCTATTAACTGGCGCGGGATCCTCATGCGGCTTCATAAAATCTAGCTACCAATTCACTTCTTCGAGTTGCCAAAACTCCTCTTGATCCTCATTAGAGATTGTGTACAAACACTCGAAGAGCTCCCGCCACCGTCGCTTGATCATTTCTTTGGTAGGCATGACTTCCTCATAAGATGCCTCAAGTTTTTTATCACTAAGCAATCTCTCATCACTTTCTTGCCCCTAGATCTTTCTGGAAGCATTATAGAGAGAGATTACTTAACAGTTTATAATTACCCAAAGAAATAACAAGACTGGAATCATACAAAGTTTACAATCACAGGTTATAACATGAATACATAAGAATTTATGCATAATGTTAGAACATGAATAACTCAACCTGAAGGAGAAATATACCAAAAGGTCAAACTAGAGGGATAAAGAAACTTATCTTTATATAATTTTTGGTATAACTCTTTCGTTCATCTTTTACTCCTCTCGAGAATGCCAAACTCAGCACAACAAAAGAATAATCTGCACAACTACAGATTTATTGAATGCATTAAGCGGTTAGCATGTAGAACCAACTCTCTCCAAGAGTTCAAGGCTCTAACATAGTTCATGCATTAGAGAATGATATCGATGTGATCAACCTATTACAATTGAAAATGCAATTCTCTTTTTCATCTCAAAGTCACACTCAGAGATCTACATGATTAGCATGAAACAACTCACAATAAATAATTTGAAATCTTCAAAGGATCTTTATGTTAGAGAACACAATTCAAGAGAAATTACAATCTCTCTATACTAATCACACAAGATCCAAATGAAAAATGGAATAACTCAGCAAACAACGAATACTTATCTCTTTAAATATTTTGAAGGTACACCAAGGATCTGGATCTTGTGGCTGTGACACATCTTTGCCACCTTCAGTGATGCCATCCTTGAATTAACACCTATCATGGAAGCCAAGACACAGAGTTTGTAGTGACTCATCGGTCGTCACCAAACATAGATAATAACCAAAGCTGTCCAGACTTCAGTTTATATGATGAGATCTTATCAACACTGAATAGACGATCTCTCTTCTCCAGAATTTATTTCTCATGGTCTTTCCTCCACCAAGCCAAATGTTAAGGTTTGCTGGCTTATACTTTATTAAGCAGACCAGACATCATGAAGGAGCAATCTTCTTAACATTTGAATGTGGTCTGAAGACCATTCAAATCTTATTCTGACGTTGACAGGGAGACCGAACTGACCACGATCTGCAGCTTCAAAAACTTCAGTAAACATAACCAGGTGATGACTTCCATAAGGCTGAAGCAAATTTGACCAAGGCAGTCCCAGCGTTGTGCCCTGATGGTGTCGATCCTGGGAGATAATTACATGAGTTCCTCTCAGAGACTTCAAGGCCCACAACACAGAAATCTGATCAGATCCTCACACACCCGCTCTGATTCCATGTTGAATTTTAGATGATCAGATTTAGTGCACAGAAAATAATTCAAAATCAGACAAAATAACACAGCATATACCCTGGGAAAACCCTCCTCTTGAGGGAGAAAAACCCAGCAACAAAGATCTCTCTTATATTTGATGCAACAAAGGCAACTTTACATATTACAATGAGGTCTAACACAAGACCTATATTCAGCACTGGCAAGATGAAAAACATGTAACAATCTGCCAAATCGTACCTGATATGTATGAGATGACTGTATACAGGAATAGCATTTAACAGTACTCACAAATAATGATTCTCAATCTGTTAAATATGAATTCGCATCATAATGCTTCACACTGATCGTCACCCTTGAGTTCGCACAGATTTGAAGTGGAGAGTTCGCAACTTAGCACGGATCCAATTTGGCTGAGTTCGCTCAGATCCGAAGTGGAGAGTTCGCAACTTAGCACGAATACGAAGAGCTCGCATATGACGCAGATCCGAATGTGGCTGAGTTCACACTTATTCGCACATAATAATCTGTTCACTCTATGCGCATTTGATAATGTAGAAGTGATCGAGCTTCTCCAGATAGAAGGTTCGCACTTGAGAGATGACCGAACTGTAGTAGATCTATATTGCTCAATGAACAATCTGTGTATATGTATAGGAGACAAGTCCATGTCGGCCTCTTACAAAATCACATATCTCATTAATGATGTCGGCCTAGAAGTATATTAAATGTCTTCTATGAATTTTGAATTCTTCCATGTCGGCCAAAGCATGAAATAAAAAACAATAAAAGTAAATTGAATAGCCAATGGCTATTATTCAATTTAAGACTTCCTCGAAAGAAGTGAGCTGGAAGGAGCTACCGAAGCTGCTAAAACATTAACAAGAACTACCATAAATATAACAAATCTGAAATACAATTATACTAAATTAATTTGATATCAATTTTTCAAAACTTGAATGTTACGATAGGTATATAATTATATTGAATTCATTGTTCATCGGTTCAACATTCAAAACAAAGTAATACAATTAACAATAGGCATCATATGGCTCATCAGGAAGATTAAGATCAACATCATCATTGACATTAGATGATGTAGGTAAATAAGTAGAACCACATGCAGCCCCACTAGCACTCTCATTGGAAGCATGCTGGGTATCCGACTCCACAGAAAGTAAAGATTGTGTGGCAGCTGAAAAATCCAAATCAGTTCGCTCTGGATCTACATCCCACAACCTCGTGCCTCCTTCCTTATACTCATTCTTTTTATGAGTAAGAAGGCGCAAGTTGGAATGCACATAAACAAGCTCTTCTACCTTACTTGCTGCCAATCGGTTGCGTTTCACTGAGTGGATAAAGGAGTATGTACTCCAATTTCGCTTAGTTGAAGAGGAACTAGCAACCTATTGAAACAAAGTGAGAGGAACTTACAATTATAAAATTGTAAATCAAGCTTTAAATTTGAAGTTAACCATTTTATTATTTTTAAAATAGTAAACAATATAAATTTAGAGAGTGCAATAAAAACTAAGTAACTTACTTGCGATAAAACTTTGATTGCAAGAGCTTGGAGATGTGGCGTTGTAAAGCCATTGATATACCACCAAGAATGAGCATCCATCCTATACTTGTCAATTGAAGCACCAATACTTTGATTTTCGCCGGCTACAAAATCAGCAAACTCAGCTCTATTAAGTGCTTTCCTACACCCAACACCAACTTCTAGATCTGAATATGGTTGCACTGTTGATGGCAAAGCAAGAATCTCATCACTATAAAACTTGGGAGTCAATGCAAATGCAAGAAGATGTAGTGGGGTGGTCATTTTGTTCCACCGCTCAACACAAATTGTTTGCGCCTCTTTGAAGAAAGTTTCTTCGGGATCTTGCTCTTTTTCGTTGATGACAATTTTCATTTGCTCGATCATTGAATCAATTCCATCATATACCTCTCCCAAACATGGCTTATCCATGTCAGTAAAACGGATCATACTCATGATGGGCTCAGTGAATCTAAGAAGATATTCTGCTCGTTCCCACCAAGTGTCATCTAGGATCATCTGTTTTACATTTGTTGCCCTTTCAGTAATGGATTGCTTCCATAGGGACCAACTTTGACTGATAACCATGCTAGAAAGTGCCCCCCGCACCTTCATAAGTCGCCTCAAGACAATCGTGTTTGATGCAAATCTGGTTTCGGCAACCTATTCAAAAATTTAAAATTAAAATTAAAATATAAAGAAGGCATGCTTGAGTTTAAAAAATAAATTAGTAATTAGTAATTACTAAAGTGAAATGTAAAATTTAAAAGTTGAAGTGTTTCAATTACCTTCAACAACTCCAACACTAAAAATGATCTAAAAATGGCCTGTGACATTTGATGGTTTGTGATGAACATTTGGATCTCTTCAGCTTCAGCATACATTTGTTTGATCCAATTTATTTTCGCACCCAACTTTTGTAGCATGAGATTGAGAGAGTGAACAACACAAGGTGTCCAAAATATGTGCTCAAATCGTGTCTCAATCAACATACCTGCAGCTGTACAATTCTTTGCGTTGTCTGTTATTACTTGGACAACATTTTTAGGACCCACATCCTGAATGCACTGTATAAGGATGTTAGCAATAAATTGTGCATCCTTCACTTGTCCTTCACAATCCACGACTTTCAAAAACATTGCCCCTTTAGGGCACACTGCAATCACATTGATTAATGGCCGGTTTTTGGCATCCTTCCATCCATAAGAAACAATTGACACACCTGTTTTTTTCCATGAACTTCTAATGGGAGCCAATGCATTGTTTATGCCTTTTACCTCCTTTGCTAGGAAGGTGGTACACACCTTCTCATAACCTGGCCCTGTGTACCCTTGTTGATAGTCACTTGCCTTTCTCAACATATCCTGCCAATATGGTGATCTTACAACATTAAATGCCAAACCGTTTGCATATAGACATCTTGCAACGGCTTGATTTGCAAGCTCTCTAGCTTCAAGCTTAAATGCTCTTTCTAATGCCCCCTTGCTTCTCTTCACACCAACAGGATCTTCACTTCTACCCAAAAATGGGTGGCTCTCTACTACAACATCAACAAAGTCACTATGTGTTGGAGAAGGAGGAGGCCTCTTTGATCCCCTTCCACTTCCTCTTCCTCTCAACAAAGGATGGTTTGTGGCACGACCAAGTCTTGCATCTGCTTCCTCTTGCTCTTTAATATATGCTGCTACTTTGTCAGGATGTAACTCTTTACCATTTTCTCCTGTACATACTGCAATTCCTTGTTTAGGAATGGCACATAAATGGCATTTCACACGACTGTATGAGCTAGTATACTGAACTTTACAATGATTGCATATCCAAACAAATGTTCCTCCCCCTTTCACTTGTTGTATCATTTACACATGTTTCCATAAAGGTGAATTTGGGTCGGTTTTAAAGGTGGGTCGAGCAGTAGAAGTGGAACTGGTTGCCATTATGTAGCTACAAAAAATTAAAAAAACAATTATTGAACAATAAATGTTAAGTAGTAAACTGCAATTAGTAAGACTACTAGCAATATATTTAAATTTGAATTTGGATTACACTTCTATAATTTACAATTTTACATCTAGTATATTAAATTTGATTATATTAATTTATTAATAATGTAATATATTATTATTTATTATTAATATAAATTAAATTAAATAATAAGTAATAACTAAAATATAGATATTAATAATTAAAATAATAAATAAAGACTTAGAATTATTAAGTTATTAATATTTTAATAATAAATTAATAATAGATAATTCTTAATAGACAAACATTATAAACAAATATATATAATCAACATTACATAGTTTATATTTTAATTCTATAATCTATAATCTATATAATTTTAATTCTATAATCTATAATTTATATAATCAACATTCTATAATTCTATAATTTATATATATAAACAAAACTATAATCTATATAATTTTAATTCTTTAATCTTTGATTTATTAACATTACAAACATTATAAACAAATATAAATGAAAAAAACATCCGAAACCTAGAGTTTTTGTGGCCGCATCAATGGAGACCAAGATATTGTGCGCTGCCTGCAACCACGCCTCATGCATTCCTTGCCTTCCTGCAACCAGTGGCGACGCACCTGCAACTGTCTGGAGAAGCCAACAACAAACGAAGGTCCAGATAAAATCGGCTGCCTTAGGTTTTTCGCTTAGAAGGAGAAAACAAAAAAAGGGTAGTTGAAGACGAGAAATGAATGATTTAGGGTTTATTTAGGTTCCATTTCATTCAAAAAAGTTGCCAAAAGGTTTCAATTTTTGTGCCAAACGCTTCGAAAGCCCCGCAAAAAATGCCACGTCATTTTGAAAACGTTTAGATTCGCCAAAATATCGTGATCCGTTTCAGATGTAAAAAAATCCGACTCTTGGTCGCTTCCGCAGGGATTCCAGGATGTATTCGTTTCAATACGTCTCGTACCTGGATACGGCAGGTAAAATTGCCGATTCCGGTAACTTAGATCTAAACATTTGAAATATATACATGACACTACATTAACACTCTTCTATGTCGGCCAAGGATCCGCACCGACCTAGACAACATAGGACGGACCTAAATTCAAATTACATGAAATGTGTAATACAACGGTCCAAACTTGCCGCCAAAAGAACTTGATGCCTTGCGCCACCATGGGAACATTAAATAGGTCCTATCCTCACTCCACATGCTTGAATTGAATTCTGCACGCTAGTAGCCATTACTGCACATGCATCAAACTTATAATAGCTTGATGAAACTTTTGATATTTCAAACTCCTCGCACACTGAGCCGTGCCACCAAAAACTCAGGAAATCGATAGAACTAGTGTAGGCATACTCTCCTTCCAAACCGCAGAGCAACATTGCGTTTCTGAAAGAAATGCCACCCATATTAATTAATATCTCTGCCCAAAAGATATCCTTCCGGACCACCACACTCATGCTGACTGCATACCCGACATGGTATAATAAATTCATTAACTATCTGAAGGCAGTCACACCACAACAAAACTTGCATCATGATACCTGAATAGATTAGACAATCTACACACTGTCAAACAACACACTTCCGGAACCTTAAGATAGATGACAATTCTAGTACTCCTACAATCTTCTTCATTTTGACAGCCTTGACACCCTTTGATAACCACTGACAGCAGCAATGACCTGCTGACATCAGTTTGACATCAATGACAACCTATGCTCAACAATGAGTGCTAAGTGGACCAATCATTCTCATGAGAGATGAGTTTGTATGAACCTCTACTCATAAAATATGGGTCAATGAGTTTGACTCAAAAGTTACACAGTTGAATCCTGATAAAAATATCATAATTTGACACACTGCAGAAAATACCTCCCGCTTATCATATATTTTTCCTTTTATATAGGTTGAAAAGAATGTATAATATTTGTTGTGTTACACATCCTTATTTAATTGAGTTTGTTGACTTTTGTATGAAATTTGTTTCCATTTTTTTGGTTTATCAAATGCATCAATTCTATGATTGTAATTAACTATAATTCTATTCTCATTCCTTGCATTTTTAATCTAAGTGAAATACAATCACAGAGCTCGAGTGGCAAACTCATGACTTGGTCTCAAGATATTCAAGCCTAATTTTTTGAAATGTGATTCATTTGCTTCTTCTTGGTCTATGAAGAACGAAAAAACTTTCTTCTAGCATTTATAAAATTGTGAAGTGGATTATAATTTATAGTGTGTAGTATTGCAAAAAATTTAGATTTGCACATTATCTTTTAATGTGCATCAATTTCTCTGTACATTTGCAGATTTGTTTGGAGGAAGAAGATAGAACGAGATGTCCTACAAGGCATGCCATTGGAGGACTTGTCTATAAAGGCAGAAAAGAAACGCCAAAGAGAAAGAATGGTAAGCAATTAACTAGTTAAACCATTGAATAAAATATTACCCTCCATTTGTTTTTTGTATTATATGCATTGTATATAATAGCATGGTGCACAGTTGGAGTTTAAATTAGGAAAAAGTTGAACTCTATTGGTAGAGAATGCAAACTTTGATATACATGACTTGTACATAATGTCCTTTTTCAATCCAACTTATAAAAAATGTTATAGATTTATGATCAATATAGACTTGTCTTTGTTTCATTTTGTCCACTTGGGTTTCCTGTATCACTAAGTCCTTTTTAAAATCTAGAAAATCAAAATTTTTAATGTTTTTTTGCCACCATCCTAATCAATTTCCTTATTTGTTGTGTTTCATTTTTCTGCATTATATTCTGTCCTTACCATGACATTCAGTTCTTTTATATTCCTATCTTTGACTATGTGCTTTTTATTTGGTATTGCAAATCCTGATGTCTTATTGTCTATCAAGGAATCAAACAGCTATGCTAGAACACAATGTTAGAGCCCTTTTTATTTGCCATTACAAATCCTGATGCCTTATTGTCTATCAAAGAACCAAACAGCTATGCTAG
>VDFB02253173.1:0-61867 GCA_007258455.2 Sequoia sempervirens | reverse complement strand
CTATCTAAAGACTAGAAATTTTCTCGATGGTGTGACGAAAAATGATCGCACTCGGATATGGAAACTTGCAGTCTGCTACATTGTATTGTTAGACGTACTTTATCAAAAATATTATAATGGTCTTCTCCTTTGGTGTCTCATTGAATGGGAATGCCCCTTTCCCTTAAGGAATCCCATTTGGGTTCTGGGGGTGGACATTTTGGTGGTAAATGCCTAGTGCAAAAATTGATTCACATGGGATAATTTTGGAAACAATGGAACAAGACTCCTTCGATTTTGTCAAGAAGTGTTCACAATGCCATCAACATAGTCATCTTATTCACGCTCCCTCTCAAGAGCTTCAAAATCAGACCTCTCCTTGGCCATTCACAAAATGGGGGTTGGATATTATTGGAAGGATATCACCTCCTTCTTCTAAAGGACATGTCTTTATCATTACCGCTACTAATTACTTCATGAAATGGGTTGAAGCCATCCTACTTCGGTCCATGACCATTGAAGCTATATGTAGCTTTCCTATAACAATATCATTACTCGCTTTAGATTGCCTTCTAGCTTTGTTTTTTACAATGGCACACCATTCAAGAACAAAGAAGTGAAGCAATTCCTAGAGAAGTTTCATATTTAGCATAGATTCTCTACACCATACTATCCTCAATCCAATGGCCAAGTTGAAGCGTCTAATAAAAATATTGAGCTCATTCTTCAAAAAATGGTAAATAAACATGGTAAAGATTGGCACATTCAATTAACTTATGCTTTAAGGGCATATCGCATGAGTGTTCATACGATGATGGGAACAACACCTTAACACCTCATGTATGGTGTTGAAGCTATCATGCCTATAGAGTTGGAGATTTCCTTTTTGTGGGTTTCCCTTAAAGGGTTAATTGATGATAAAACTTATCAATCCAATCATTTGCACCAGCTTGAGTTGCTTGTTTAGCGTCAATTGTAGGCCCTCAATCATCTTAAAGCTTATCAACGATCACAGCCTAGGGAATACAATCAAGGTGTTCTTCCTAGAAATTTCAAGGTAGGTGATCTAGTTCTTTATGAGAATCAGATAAATGTAAAAGTGTCACCCAATCAAAAGGGAAAGTTCAGTCCTAATTGGTTAGGCCCTTACATTTTTATCTTTGTGTATGGATCTAGTGCCTATGGATTGTCATCTATGGATGGGACACCTCTAAAAGAACCAAATAATGAAATGCACCTTCGTCGATACTACGCATAGTGTCTATGTGTCATGTGTGTAACACTCATCCCTTGTGGATTGCAATGTGTCGTATGTTGACATTCCTTCATTAACACATTATTAGATTTTGTGTTATGATGTAACCATGTGTGTGTATGAAGCATACATACGTGTGTTTTATTATGTTGTGTATCCATGAATTACATTATACCTTTTGGTTAGGCAATTAAATCATCATTGTATTTAATTAACATACATCTATAAGTATAACATCCATCACATAATCATACATGAGAGTTAAAGAGCATACACATAAAAAAATGAACACCATGATATCAAAGCCAACATCTCATGTATATATATATATCAAATGCATGTCATGTAAATGTATCTTGCCACTATCATCAAAAAATAATTGGCAGTTGTATATGCATATCAAATGTTTATACATTAAAAAATTTCTATACAAAATATATCATCGGTACAAAAATTATATACAAAAATGGGCATCTAGCCCCTGGGTGCATGGTTGGTTGAGCCCTATGGCCCTAGTGCTGGTTGTGATTGAGGTTGAATGGTAGAGACAAAGCAAGATCTATGCAATTGTGAGGCAAATGCCGCTGCTCCCAGTCCTCTGATCTCTCCCTGCAAGGAGGCTATCTATAGCTCCACTCTCCTCGAGACCTCTTGCAATTGTGGGTCACCTTTTGGCATCATAGTTTCTACCTATCCTATGAGGTCATCGAGTTGGCTCTAAAGAGCGTCACGTGCCTTCTCAACATTATCAAATCTCGTCCTAGCCTCGTCTCTCTTGGAGAGTGTAGTCTATAGCTCAATTGATAGCTAATCCCTCTATCACATGGCAGCAATGGCATCGACAGTCCTCTATACAATCTATAGATGTCCCTCCTCATACGTCATCCTCAAATGCACAACCATGTCAACTCAAATTGGTCAGTATGCCTCTAGAATGGTTTCCTAGATCGGTACAGTGGGGGCCACCTCTGATATGCACTACACTATGAGTGCATTCCATCCTTGTGTGTCAACTACAACCGCAAATAAAATGGACTCATCAATACCACATGATACATATACATATAAACTAAAATGTGGCATATACATGAGATAAAAATGAAACCACTACAATGAAATGATATGAACAATTCTCATACCTAGGTCCTTGGCCTGCCAATGCGGGTTAGGGAGAGCGAGGACATTGGGTCTTGCGCCTCCCATGTCAAATGTTGCCTCAGGTGCTATTAGGGCGATCGATGGGTCGACGGATGCTACCAATACCACCACTAAGACTAGGATGGCGGTTGGAGGAGAGGATATCCTCTATCATTTCCTTGGCCTTGCCTCCATTGTACCTGCATCCTTACCCTGTTGCTGCTCTCTACCTCCATCCCCTCCTCGCCACCTCACTGGCACGAGCTCATCCTGCATCCTTGGATCCCCCTTGGGGGCATTTACTGAGAAAACTGACACATAACAATGCAACATCCACCAGACCTTTGGTACTTGTGAACCATGCCTATTTCGTCCATGGGGTGTGCCCAAGGCTAATCTTGATTGTTTGCCTCATCATTTGAAGTGATGATTCGATGATGGTGAGACGTTAATAGTCACCTGGCCTCATGGCGTTCTTCACGGCCTGTGTGTAAGAAGGGATCATGGGTGGAATAATTTGAATAATTTTGAATTGTTTCATAACCCTTTGCTAGTAGGAGGGAATAATAATGTAATCCATGCAACCTAGGAGAAAACAGTTGCATTGTAGATTTCGTAGATATCTGAATTCATCTACCCATCTAAACCATCTATATGGCTGCCATCGGATTTGATGG
Source organism: Sequoia sempervirens (assembly GCA_007258455.2). Lineage (NCBI taxonomy): Eukaryota > Viridiplantae > Streptophyta > Pinopsida > Cupressales > Cupressaceae > Sequoia > Sequoia sempervirens. The sequence goes on along the minus strand of VDFB02253173.1, from coordinate 58,819 downwards.
ACCCACAAAGTATCAAACTGTATTCGCCAAAACTATAAATATTTGTGCTTCCACTATCGCACTAGCTCGTACCAATGAGCCATGGGCTCTATATAATCCCTCACCTAGGGATACCCAACTAACCAAGTGCATGTAATGTGAGTGAATGCCCACACCTATAGTAGGGTGCATGTGGTAAGGCTCGCATACTCATAATGTACAAACCTACCTAGCTCACGGTACACGTGTGTGAGCATGCTACGACCCCATGCAAAGACTATCTGATGATCCTCCATCACCCTAATGGTATGGATGATCCCCTCGTGAATGTGAGAGCCTTGCCCATCCATGGTGACCCGTATGGCCACTATGACGACCATCGCTTTCTATATTAGGGGGACCACCGCACTACCCTACTCGAACCATCAGATATAGACGTGGCCAATCCCGTTGTCGTTGTCATGACCCGAGCAATATTGGACTCCCTCTGCACACTTGCAAGAAGAGTGTGTGTCATCAAGATTCACCCACCATCCATAGATGGGGAGACTAGTAATGTGATATACATCCTTGAGGGTGATGGTCATCTCACCTGTCGGCAACTGGAATGTAGAAGGGGTGGTGTCTCATCGCTCCATCAGAGCTATGAGTATGCAGTTGTGAAATAAAATCTCTAGCATGGTGTATATTTACCATAGCCCAGCTCATCGTAGATGCTCCTCCTCCCCCTAGGTCATTCGTTGTGCCTGATCTTAGATAAGCCAAAGCACCTGCCTGCCAGGATGCTCTCTAATCTTGGTATAATCCAATGAAAATGAAAAATATTCAAGTCAAAACACTCGACATTGAAAATTTTATCTTCTACACAAAAAAATTTCTAAGTGTCATCTCTAAGACACAGGCACGTCGCATAGAGGTTTGCACGACGTGATATTGTCCTAGAGGTTTTCACGACATGATATTGTCCAAGGACCACCATTAATGGCTGACTAGATGCTAGTGCACTAGGTGGATGTTGATGCAGTAAAAGTCCCCCAACGTGAAGGTGGGATGCCAGTGAGATGACTTTGCACCGTCATTTTTATAAAAATCTCAAAAAATACACAAAAAATGAGGTTTTCAGACTCACCTGGGCGACCTCGCTACCCTCAATAACTACCTGTCGTAGTTGGTCAATCCTTAGCTCCATGTAATCTCATCTACATGGTATTTTTCTAGCTTTTATCTCACAAAATATAGCAAAACTCCCGCAATGAATAGTGAAAATGACCCTCCTCGAGGCCCACCTGGGTATATATAGGCCCCCCAGGGCAAATTTTGTTAAATGTCCAAGATACTGAGGGGGGGTGAATCAATATCTTCTTAAATTTCCCAATCAGATACCATCCAATTATTCCAATACATACAACAACAAAGATAATTAAAATCATTAATAGAATATGAAATCAGAGAGCACATGAACACCAGGATTTTTATGTGGAAAACCCAAAATGAGAAAAACCATGGTGAGTATTAGCTCACAATATAGTATAACCGATTATAAAATATTATAAAAAAGGGTGGCTCACTTCCAGGACTCACTGTCCAGGAACAAAGGCTCACTGCCTATAGAATTACAATGACAGAAAAAGGGCTTACAGCTAGAAAAATAAACTGATGGAGTATACCTAGAGAGTGCAAATTCAGTTTCGACATAGTTCAGTAAACTGACTTAACACGCTTCATCATATTTGCTCTTATTTTCATTCACACCACACCACAATTCGCCTCTTCAAACTTCAAAGATTATCCAATATATATATTTGATCTCTCTGCAAGCATCAATTAGGTCGGCCTAATTAGATGTACTTCTTATTTACCAAAAAAATACCAACTGTCGACTTCAAGCATTCAAAAAATATTTCAAGAAGATAATTCAAACCTCCAACATGCTACATTATGTTGGCAAGGACCTAAATAGGTCGCACATATATCCACATAACAAAAATATTTTATCATTACACGATACATTCATTAGGTCGGCCAAGGATAGACCTATTAGCACAAAATGCAAACACCAATGTAAAACCTTGAATGTACATGCTCCCAACATCTACAAACCATTTTCTAAAACCGCCAACAACAAAAATTACCAGCAAACAAATGTGGACCAAAATACCAGAGGAAGTAAGCAAAATACTAGTTCAGATACCAAACTAGAATACCAGAATAACTTCAATCTTCATCTTGCAGTTGCAACTCATATATCATGATGACATCGATGACAACACAAAGTAACAAAATGAGATGTTCTTCTTCATTTTTCCAACAATCTCCCCCTTTTTCATTGATGGCAACATGTGCCAAAAGGAATATTTACAAAACACCTTATTTACAACACTTCTCCCCCTAGCACCAGCATTTCACCATTCTTCACTCCCCCTTTGACGTCAAGGACAAAGGGTGTCCCAAAAAAAATTGAAAAACATTAAAGCAAAGAAAGATAAAGAAACACATATCAACCAAAAGATGATGAGCCTTGAAGCTCCTTAAGAATACCTTCCCATACTGCTTTTCCATTCTCCCAACTATCCTTTGCAGCAATCAGCATCCTGTTCAGAGACTCCAACTCAATCAGAATTTCTTCTGCACCTTCTAAAGTATTAGGAGTCAGGTTTATCTTTTCAAGCTTTTATGTGCAAGCCAAAACCTTTCCAACCGAAGTGAATTCAACTCTTACAATGTCACTCAACCTATCAAATTTCCTGATAATTTCTTCCTTCTGCTTCTATAAAACAAATATTTTTTCTTTATGCACAGAGATTGTATTCCTGGATGAGTTGTCTCTATCTTTAGATAGACTGTAAGTATCAGAGACTATTCACAACTGAGACTTAATGGAATCCATAGCAACCTTAATATTTTGAGTGGCATCCGGCCACTTTAAGCAATAAGAAAGAACAACATTAGCTTCTGACTCACAAACCTTCACGGCTTCTAGGTTCTTTTCAACTCTAGAGTGTGCAAGAGCACACTTGTCATGTAAATCCAATGACCTTCTCTCTGCCAATTTCTCCTCAACCTCTTGTGTTGCCTTTTCATTAATCCCAGAGGTATACTCCTTGAGATAATCTAACAACAATCTCATATTTTCAATAGGGGTGAGAGATGTATCAATGGATGTACTAGGTATGACTTCTTGTAATGCCTTGAGGGCATATTCTACAAGTTTTATTCCTCTTTGATCCGCTTCCAGAATTTCCTTCCTACCGGATGCTTGTATAGCATCTCCCAACATTACTTTATGTACCGAAGACATCTTCTCCATATCCACCAACCCTTCAATCATAGGAATTTGTAAAAGCTCCTGGGGAATTACCGGCTGAAATTTGATTTGCTTGGAAATCAAACCTTTTAGAACATCATTACTGGAGGATGATTCTCCAGGCATCTTAAGAGATTTTATGATTTGCTTTTCATTTTCTTCATTTTTCATGACAGATTCTTCATTTTTCTTTTCGTCCTTTGTCTCTTCCTTCTCTTCTTATTCTATTTCCTCTTCTTCCTCATCTTTCTTTTCTTCTTCTTTGCCTTCATCTTTATCTTTATCATTATTGTCCTCTTCCTCATTTCCATCCTTTTCATTTTTATTTTGTTCTTCCTCAAGATTGTCTTTTTGTTCAGCATTTACTTCACTTGCATCTCAGGATTCATCACCAATATTAATTTCAACATCAAAATTTAAGAAATATCTTCATTACCTGTATAGCGAATCATTTTTTATCATTGTTGTTTCCTTTTTACTTTCTTTGCCATCTTATTTCTTTTCATCAGCATTTACTCTACTCTTCATCATTTCTACACAGATCTTCTTCAAGGATTCTAGATCATCAGGGGTCAAGGAAGACCTAATCTTATTATATACAGTATTTCTGATTTTCTCTTTGAATACAACGAATTCTGATCTCCTTTTCATCAAATCATCCCACATGCTTTCAAGTACATCTTTCCTTATGTCATCCCATTTGACTTCTAAGATGATAACATATTGAATAACAGATAAAAGAAAAGTATTCTTGTCTTCTTCTCTAGCCTTATCATAGTATTCAGCTGTAGGTTGAAGCATATTTTCAAAATTTAGCAAGGAATTAAGAGTTGGCTCTAGTTTAAATCGAGGGCTATAACTTACCAGAATGTCTTGTTTATCTCTTTGGTCCTCAGAAGCTTCGCCAGCTACCTTAGCCTTCTTTGATTCTGGCTTGGTTTGCACATGTATACCAAACTCTTGCTCTTCTTCATCATCAGAAAATGATAGAATATGTACTCTCTTGGAACCAACAACTTCTATAGATGCACCTACACCAAAGGGTAAACCTCTTTTTCTTCTCACTAGCTTTGCTTCAGGACCTTCTTCTTCATCATCCTGATCATCTCTAACACTGAGGTTCTTTTCCCTTGTCACTTTCTCTTTCCTTCCTCTCTTTGCAGGGGTAACCAGAGGAGTTTCTTTCCTCTTCCTAGATCTAGTATTCGGTCCGGTGAAAACAGGACCTCTGCCTTTATCAACAGTACAGGGTTCAGCCTTTGTTGCAGGGGTTGCAAAGGTCTTTGCAGAGGTAGTACTTCTAGATCTCCTCGGGCCATATGATTTTTCCTCCAACCGTTCACCCCAAGCCCTTCCAAGAGAAATCTCCTCATCAGTGAATCCAACTTCTTTAAGAATTTTCTCCACTTTCTTCCTAATCTTAGGCTTCTGCTACTCCATATGAATCTCCATAGACTTTCCAGCATATGTCCCAATTTTGGGTTCGTTGGGGTCCTTTGGATTCTTCAACAATAATTGCACATATCCTTCAGCTTTGTCTTCTATTACCTCATATCCCATTACCTCATATCCCAAAGGCTAAATCTAGATGGTACGAGGTTCCATAGCCTCAATCATGCATTCATCAAAAGAAACATGGAATATGATATCATCTTTATACTTATCAACAATTTTCTTTAGGATCCTTTCCCTTTCATTCATGTTTCTTTTAAATACAACAAAGAATATTTTTAGAGCATTATCTTGAGCATCCAAATTTCCCAGACTATGCATATAATCAAATTTGATGTCCTACAGGTCTGGATGAGTCCCAATGTACTTCTTCATTCTTTCCCAGAAGTCTCTTCATGAAATAAAACAATAAGCATATAATCAATGAACCAAACTTGAAGGCATACTTCCTCTCCTTTGTCAACTTCAGGTTCTCTAGCAACTGTAACCTAAGAAGCTCACAAAGATCATAATCAACACTGTTCAACACCATATCAAAACCAGTATAGATTGTTGTGGTCGAAACAAAATTCTCTTTGTTTGTGAAATATATTTTATGTCCAATCATCACGGTTGCGTATTTCATAGTAGGATTAGTAATGGTTTTCGTCGCTAGGGATATTTTGTCATATCTTGCTCCTGCGAGTTCCATTACTACCTCATTCTTCACAGATTTTAACACAGGTACTATACCTTTATCCCAAAGCCCTATTACATCCCTAACCACTTCCTTAGTCATTAGGTGTGGGCGGTTAGTCCAGAGGAATTTATCATGGATTCTGCTTAGGACTAGTTTCACATATTTCTCATCATAGCTGAAATTGGGAAAATTATTCCATCTATCCAACCTTTTCTCAACCACATTCGAGTACTCAGGTTTTACCAAGAAGTCATCACCAGTAAGCACTTTTTTCTGAATGTCAATCAATTTAGAGTGATCATATTCCTCATACTTGACACAAATATACATCCTTGTATCTTCAGTCAGCATTATTCCATGTGGAATTGACGAAAATGCACTCGTGTGGTCATCTTTGAAAACCTTCAACGAATATTTTTTGTAAGGGGGCCTCAGCCTCTCCAACACTTTCACATCAACAGGAGTTGCCATTTTACTAGTTCTGAACTCAAACAACTTAACCAAAGCAAAAACAAAATTGCTCAGAGGGTAAAAATACCCTTTTCTGCACAATGAACCGCAACTAGGGTTTACACAACTCGAACTTCAATTCTCTTCAAGAATGGTCCAAAAGCTCTTCAATTTCTCCAAATGCTCAAATGATCAAAATGCCTTGAACATTTCCCTTATAAAATAACGATCTACCCTAATTTGCATTAAATGCGGCAGAATCCAAAAAGCTACTAAAACTCTTCTCTTTTTCACAGAAAAACCCTAATTTTATCCACAAAAGATCATCCCTTCATATTTCCTACCGGTTCCTTTTCCAGAACCTCTAAAAACTCAATCTTCACATTGCATCCTCGTGCCAGCCTCTGACACACCATTTATCCTAGGAGTTCTTATAATTTTTTGATAATGCTCCCCCTACGACCTTGCTAGGTCTAATTACTAAATAAATCGTCTGTACTGGATGAGGGCATAGACTCATTAGTAGTCTTTGGTTCTTCTTTCTTTCTCCAAATCTTATTCATCTCTTGCTTAATCTCATCTTTGTCAACCTTCTTCACAAATTCACTCTTTTCTACTGGATTGGTCTCCTTACTCGTCTTGCTTCTATAGACTCTTGAAACATATCTTGGTTTGTTGCAGTTATAGCAAACAATATTTCTTTGATTAGATTGACTTCCACTGACTCTTGTTCTGCACTGGTTAGCTTTATGTCCATACTTGTTGCAGGTATAGCAATATCCATTAAAGGATTGATTCATTCTTCTTCCATTAAACTAATTCATCATCAGGGTTTTGTATTCACTTGCCCTATGTCCAATTCTTTTGCATACAAAACATTGACCGGTAAAAGGACCAGGGAACTAATTCATCCTACTCCTACATTATGTTGCTTTGTGACCAAATTTATTGCATGAAAAACAAGAAGCATTAAAAGAAGGATACCTTTGTGCATTAGGTTGTCTCACCAGAGGTCTCCTAGCAGAGTTCCTTGAATTTCCTTTCTGCTTTCCTTTATTCTAAGTCTTCTGATTGTCCATAGCTTTAGAACTTTCACCAGTATCATTTCCTAGACCACCTTTATCTTTATTCAGTTTTTGTCCTACAATCAATTCGTCAAGCCTGTCTGAGCTGGATTTTAAATTGTTTTCACAGAGTTTTTCCTTCTCCAAATCTACTTTTAGGTTCACAACTTCTTGTTCAAGCTTGGTGCAATCTTCAGATTTTCTTTGTACCAACTTGTTAAGACATTCTTCAACTCTTTTCTTCTCTTCTACTTGTACCTTCAAACAGACAATATCTTCATTAGCCTTTTTCAACTAATCAGTCACTTCCTTGTGCCTATCTTTGAACTTTTTCAATTGCTCCTTTAATTTTCAGACACATTCATTTGCATCTTCAAGATTTTATTTCATATCTTTTTTTTCTCTTTCAACTTTGTCAAGATCCTCAAGTGCAGTTTGGAGCTCTCCTTTATCATCCATTTCTTCCATCTTCAAGATCTCCCTCAAGCTATTAGGCTTTTTCGGAGGAACCAAGCTCTGATACCAATTGTTAAATGTCTAAGATACTGGGAGGGGGGCTAAATCAGTATCTTCTTAAATTTTTTGATCATATACCATCCAATTATTCCAATGCATACAACAACAAAGATAATTAAAAGTATTAACAGAACATGAAATCAGAGAGCACATGAACACCAAGATTTTTACGTGGAAAAACAAAAATGGAAAAAACTACGGTGAGTGTTAGCTCACAATATAGTATAACTGGTTATAAAATATTACAAAAATGGGTGGCTCACTTCAAGGACTCACTGTCCAGAAACAAAGGCTCAATGCCTACAAAATTACAATGCAGAAAATGGCTTACAGCCAAAAAAATGAATTGATGGAGTACACCTAGAGAGTGAAAATTTAGTTCCGATGTAGCTCAATAAACTGACTTAACACACTTCATCATATTCGATCTTATTCGCATTCACACCACACCACAATTTGCCTATTTAAACTTTAAAGATTATCTAATATATATATTTGATCTCTCTTTAAGCATCAATTAGGTCGGCCTAATTAGATGCACTTCTTATTTACCAAAAAATACCAACTGTAGGCTTCAAGCATTCAAAAAATATTTCAAGAAGATAATTCAAACCTCCAACACACTACATTATGTCGGCAAGGACCTAAAATAGGTCGCACATATATCCGCATAACAAAAATATTTTATCATTACATGATACATTCATTAGGTCGGTCATTGATAGACCTATTAGCACAAAATGCAAACACCAATGTAATACCAATATACCATACGAACAACTAGATACGTGAAATCTTGAATGTATGTGCTCCCGACATCTACAAACCATTTTCCAAAAACCGCCAGCAACAAAAATTACTAGCAAACAAATGTGGACCAAAATACCAGAGGAAGTAAGCAAAATACTGGTTTAGATACCAGACTAGAATACTGAAATAACTTCAGTCTTGATCTTGCAGTCACAACTCATATATCATGATGACATCAATGACAACACAAAGTAACAAAATGAGATGTTCTTCATTTTTCCAAAAAGAATTTCCCGACAATTATGGTCCAGTCATTTTTCCTATTTTTCCCCACATTGTTGGGGGCGAAACTAGGAGGGGGCACATACTCACCTCTTCATCATATTTTTCTTTCAAACCACCAAATTTTTCCTTGAATATTCTTCTCACCTTGGTAGCTTCTTCCAATTTTCAAGCTAAGCTAGAAATTTGAGTCTTGTAGAACAAAATTTTGTACAAGCTTTCACATCAAATGATGTATTTTTCACCGAGTTTGATCATTGGGAGCATCACCAGTACATGCATTATCAACCTCTGCAACCTCTACAATATCCTTTTTGGCACGTAAATTTGTAAAAGAAATATCTTTACTCTGCATAATCTATTTTCTACTTCAGTGTGGCTAATTTTTCCAAAAATCAAGCCCACTAAAGTGGTGGAAAAATGTAATGTCATAAAATTGCACCCTAGGGGAAATTTCATATTTACACATTTGTCCTCGCATTTATTACACCTAGCCGCATGTATGACAAGAACCTTATAGTTTAAAATTTCACGATTTCAGCTCCATGAGGATCAACGATGAAGCGACAACAGTTTTCCACCTCATTTCCCAAAAAATGATGAGCTAGATGCCTACACAGTGTGTGGACGTCCACGTGGTGCACTAGCGTCCCCGCAGTTTTCTGAGTTTGAAATGTAGAATCTTGGAATCCTGACTCACGACACATGTCCCTACAGTTAGAATTTTGGGAGTAACGGCTCCTCTCGCCCATGTAGCAACAAAACTCTCTTGTTTGCTCTTATTTTGGGGGAGTTCTCTCATTCTAACACTTCTATCTTTTCAATCTCACTCTATTCTCTGCTTCTTTTCTCGATATTTCTTCCATAGTGAAGCTCTACTAGACTGAGGTCCCTCCAACAACCAAATCTCTTTTGCAAGTATTCAACGGTGCATCTGTACAATTAAGAGGGGGTCGTGGACTATTGGTAACACTCTCTTGCTTATTGTCTATTTTGCGAATAGATAACTTGTTACTTTTTTATCTCGTGATATAGGTTCTCCTCCTTGAGCGAGGATTGCTTTTATCACCTCGTATTTGTTTACTTTGTCCACTTTTTCTATCTATCTAGTTGTCTATGGTGGTGGGAACACCAAAACAAGGGTTTAATTATGGCAAGCCCTGAAATAGCCCCCAATGTTTTCCCTCGTTCAACTTGTGTGCAGGTTGTCCAAGTGAAGCAAGTGGAGGAAGATATCAAACGCAGGGCCCTTTGTAAGTTAGTTATTTGCTCTCCTTTGTGTTTTCTGGTATTTCATACTTTTTGTTAACCTATTTAGTTGAACAGACCTTAGATTTGAGCACGTTAGTAGGATTACAATAATTTTGTTTGAGGGTTTAGCACTTTGTCTGTACAAGATGCCAATGCGTCCCTCAGACTCTAACACACCACGATAGCATCCTAATCTTGCGTTATACTCCTTTGGCTGAGGTCCATCCCTTCTATGATAGAGATCTCAAAATTCTACTCCTTCAGATTCTGAAGTAGTCTATTTGAATACTATTTCTGATAAACTATCCTTTGCAATTTCTTCATTCTGCCTTCTAGTTTGATTAAGCAAAACCCAAGGTAGTTTAGGGTAGTCTATTCCCTGGGATTCTCTTAAGAAGCAAGAGACTCATGAGTAGCAAATCCCCCTTCTCTATAATTTTTTACATTCTTCTAACCTAGTATTTGCAAGTATATAATAAATTAATGCATGCTAAAGGAACTTGATGATCTAAAATTATTCTATGAAATTTATCAATTAAGACAACTTTGCATTGTCAATGGCATCAACTTGCTAGATTATTCTAACCTAGAATTTTCATGTTCACACACGAACATCTTATGTAGACAGATCATTTAGGCATGATTAATTTAGTCATATAACATGAATTTATATCTCTACTCAATCATCACCTTTTGTTTCTATGAGAGCTTCCATTGATTTTTTGTAGCATTAATTTTTTAGTCTTCCAAATCCACCTCATTAGGATTCCCATTTATTAAACATGTCATCCTTAATTATAGATTCTCACATTTTTATTTGGATGAATCATTTGAGAATATGCATTATCTCTTTGATGGCAATGATTTCATCACATATTTTATGTTTCCATATGTAGTTTAGATTTTTCCCTCTTCTAGTTCCACTTCTCTAATTGGGCATTCAGATCTTGTTTTGGAGGAGACATTTTTCCAACATGAGGACACCATAGTTGCATTTAGAGGCACACATTTGGATTTGGGTTCCTTATGGACCATTTATATAATGGGAATGGCTTCCATATTCACTAGTGGATCTATTTGTTTCCAAGGGGAGAAATTTGTAGGCAATGGATGATGAGTCATAGAATTGACTAGTTTCCTGCTGCAAATTCATGTTTTCTATCTTATTTTTGTTAATTTTTTTAAGATATTACCAAGACCTTTTATATACCTTAAAATATTTCAAGCATTTAAACACTATGTATGTGGTATTAATGAATGTATGCATGTATTTCGAGTGTCTATAAGTTTAGTGGAGTTTCTTGATTAATTATGTTGATTAACTATGAATGTAATTTTAGAAATAAAACTAACCCTTGCAGCTCAAAGACCTGTCAACTTGTAGCATAAGTATTTCTAACCCATAGCATAAGGGGTGATAGTTCAATACAACAAATGAGTTAATTAAGCAAAACATCAACATGTTTTCCAGAATGGGATGAAGACGATAGTTGGGAGTCGTGGACATAGTTATCCATGTGGCATTCTATCCGTTGAAGAAACTTGAAAGAAGAATAAGTATGTTTTGAAAAAAATGATAGTTATGATGAGGATGCTTTGTCCAACATGTTCCTATATTATAGTAGCTTTCTTAAAAGATGTAGAATCCTTGTTTAATTTCTGCACTCTTGCTTCCAATCAATAGTTAGTTGTTTTATGTAGCTTTAAATGAACTCAAGTCCTCTTCCTATGTTTCTGGAAGAGTTGAAATTTGTGGATAAGTTTTTTTTTTAAATTGATAATAATCAGACTCTAACAGACCCTATTTAGGAAGGTTTCATGTTGAGAGACCGAAGTAATTAGAGAATATGTGCTAAATCTTTGCAGAAATTAGATTGAATAGTAGTTGCTACATTGTGTTTTGATGTCTAATATGATAAAATGAAGAATATTTGTTTAAATATGTCATTTGTTGAGTTAATTGAAGATATTGTGAAACACAACACTCAAGCAAGGGTCACTTGAGTTATTGCCAATTCCACATAATACTTAGTTAGATTATGCATTGAAGTTATCAATTTTTTTTTAATTTTTTTTGGAGATACCCCAGAGGGGGTCCCCTTGAGCTTAGCGCCAAGGACTGAGGGGTATCCACTCCGCCAAAATCGCCTGGGGCACGATCCCAGCCTCATCCCTTTTTTTTGGGTGTCGGGGCTTTGCACTCAGCAAGACTTGATCCCTGGTGGGCTCATTCCGAACCTTTCAACTTCACCAGTAGACCAAGGGCCCATTGACAAGTTATCAATTTTGATTCTTAGTTTACATTATAATTCATTGTTATTTTAAGATTCCCAATTTAATGATTCATTCTATATTCAATGTAATGATTAAGTTAAGATAAATGCACACTACAACTTAAGATTAATCAGTTACAATCCATGGAAGTAATAGGTACTTGTAGTAACTAGCAATAATTAGATTACTTGCCATGTTTTCTTTAAGTAGAAGTTATCTTGAATTATTCTTTCAATACCTATAATCAGTTGATTAAAATAGGATTCCTGAATACATATACAATGCCAGCATCATCTTAAGTCTACGATTCCTTGGTTGAAAATTAAATGAAGCCCCTTTTTAATGATGAACTGCTTAGATATGAAGTATCTTTAGGTCCACTAAGTTGTGTATATGATTAGTTAAATTGGTTAATTAGGTATTAAGGGAAAGCTCTACAATGGATTGCTTTTAATCTTTAAGCACTCACCATTGATACATGAGATAATTCTTGGAGGGGATCCAAAATCTCTTTCATCAGCTCTTCCTTATGGGGGGTGTACTAATTGTTCATTTTCAATGGACTTGGTAACTTGTGATCCATCACTTGTACATACTTGCATTTTTCTCTTTTGGAGAGGATTTTTTTTCATGAGGTTTTCTCCTTTACTTTGCTTGTGAGAGATTTATTTATGTGTACATGGATAACTAACATGGACTTGTAGCTGAGACCCATCCATCATTCATCATTCATGCATCTTTACATATTTTATCATACTCCCTAAGTTTCCCTTAAGAGGTGTGTTGGTGTGAACATAGTATATTATCTAACTAGTTTCTTATTAAGTCCTATTCACACTAGCATAATTAACCTTACTTAGGTCATTTTTTTTGTCTCATAACATAGGATTAAGAAATATGTCATGATCTTGTTATATCTTAGGGTTTTGAATCCTTTTCTTTATAACAAAGATTTATTCATTGTATATTATATTAATTTCATTTCCATCTATTGAATTATCATAATTCATAATTTTACTTCTTGTGTGAAAGGTTATTTTGGTTGCAAGTGATCATTGTATATTTTGTATTATCTTGAAAATTTTAGAATTATGTATAAATATTGCAAAAAAGTGAGTCTCAAAGGTTTAAAATAAAATTTACAAATTTTTCACATAATTGTACAATTTTTGTAAATTGAATCTCAACCTTTACCTTCCACCACAATATACTACAAAGTTTCTTTATCATTTTATAATTTTATAATTTGCCTAGATAAATTTGTTTCCATCATTATTTACTATATAAATTTAGATCCTTTGGGTAGATGAGCAATTTTATAAAATAGTGTCAAGGTGCATCTTTATGCCTTGTTTGTTAAAAGAAAAACTTTAAAACTTTGATGAAAATAAGAATATTTTGTAAATTACATGTTTAAGTTACTAATATTTATAAATTCAATAAAGATAGCTTTAGAGAGATATTGCAAATTGAAAATTACATATACAGTCCATCTCCTCACCTCAAAAAATTGGAGTTTTAGAGTGAAAGAGTAATTCAACAAAATTATAATATTGAGTCTAACCTTTGAGATTTTTGGTTCAACATATAATACATTTACACTCACCCATGTGTAATCATTCATATAACTCATCATTGTGCCAATTTGGTAAATTACTTTTGCAATCTAACTTCCTTGCTCTCATGCAACCTGTCACTACAACACAAATCTCTCACAACTATTTCAACCATGTTCTTGCATTCCATCATGTATCCAAGGTCTAGTAGGGTTTGAAGTTTGTTTCTTTAGGATGTCTAGGGTTTTCATGTACCCTCATCAATCACATTTATCACTTGTAACTTCAAGCTTTGAAGTTGGGTATTTTTCATCCCCATTACTACTAAAAATTTGATTTCTCATCTATTTTTCCAAAAAATCCAACTCCCTATGTACTACATTTTAAATCATTGATTTTGTACTTATAGAACCCTAGTTACCTTTGCAAACACCCTCTAGGGTTTTTGTATATTTCAACATTAGTATCCATGCATGTGTATCACTTGATAGTAGATCCATACCTTACCAAACGTTGTTTTACATGTTAAATTCTTTTCTTCCCTTACATGTTGAAGTTTTGAGTTTAATAAAAAAATTAAATAAATTATATCCTGAACTTTGATAACTCCTAATCACTTGAAATTATAAAAGATACTAATGAAATATAATTTCATGTTATCAAATTGCACTCTACTCTGCAATCTCAAATACCATATCCTCTCAAAAGTTAGAGTTTTTTCATAGTTAAATACTTTTATGATTTGACAAACAACCTCTGATTCCTACCGCATATAACTTTAGGGATTTGAAGTGACTAAGAAATTAAGGGAAAAATATATACTAAAAGATATTATTTTAAAAACTCGTATATTATTGATTTCCTAAATCTCTCCATATATTTTCTTTTTCCATAACATATCCTTGTTTGAAAATATAAAATCTCCTCCTCTTGATCAACTTGCAAGATTCATGATATTTCCTAAGACCAAGCAATATAAAGACATGAAGTATGGTTTTAAAAACTATAATCATCCTTGAAAGCTTGTTTCCATAATTTTAGAGATTGGTGACATAGACTCGAGGCATGCGAATATCAATGAGTTAATTTAAAGAGTCAATAAAGATGATGATAGATTATATTGGTTTACTTGCATTTTTCAAGCTACATATTTTCAATATCAATACAATTTCTAAACTTATACTAACATTTTCTCAAGAGAAAAATCTATGGACTCTCAAATAATCTCATACTTGACATCATTGCTAAAGCTATTGAGGGGAATTTTAGACTCTCAACATATGTTAAATATGTTCTTTTATTAACATAAAATATGTGAATAAATATTGTGAAATAAATACCACCACTTGTGTCAATGCTTGAATGGAAATCAGTTTAAAAATAAGAAAAGAATGTCCATTATAAGGATGTCCAAGATCCTTTGATCCAGTTGGATCCAAAAAACCTAAAAATTTCATAGTCTCAAAATTCAACTGAATCAGTATCATCAGAAAGAACTCGTTGACACGATCCTGACGCAACTTGAATGGGCTCAAAAGGAGTACGTACGTAGAAGTTATGCTCAATCAAAGGTTTGGTCAAACAGGTGAATCAGGTGTTGATGCAAGGCTGAAAATTTTGATCATCTCAAAATCAGACAAAAGTGGTCTCAAATCGAAGAGCTCGTCGAGAGCTTTCCAGTGCAACTTGAACGGGCTCAAGCGGAGTTTGTATGACAAAGATATGGCCAGTCAAAGTTGCCAAAAAGAATGTGTTGACTAGGTCAATTGATGATGCCAACATGACAGGTGGCGTCCTACAAATGACATGGAAATACCAATGCTGATATGGCAGGTACAATTGGCAGATGATGTGGCACAACTTGTTGACATGGCGTAATTGCTGACATGGCAAAAGCAGCCAATGTGGACCAGTAGTATGGTGCCATGTGTCATCATGTGGTCAAATAAATAGTGCTACATGGACCACTGATTGTGTGCCACGTGGTAGGCGGATTTGGTTTGTTTGTTGTAAAAATTGTTGGGGAGATTCAAACCATTGACCTCCTCCATGCTATTTCAAGCTACCACCACTAGGCCAAGTGTATTCTTCGGAGTTTTATGTGGGGCAATTTTCTTTTGTTGTCTAACAAACGGCGGAAAATCCTAAAAAATTGGGTCATGGTTTGTACCCACGACCTCCCTCATACCATTTTCCCTCTCTACTAATGGATCACACACAAATTTCAAATATAGTGGACGGTTGTTTAATTTTGTTGTATTATTGATGGAGAGCCTTGAAAAGAGGGCTCCGGCCAAAACCAAACCCCCATATAAACCTTTATTTAAAAAAAATGGAGCCCGATAAGATTAAAGGATTAAATTTAAATAGGTGATCCTTAAAATATGAAAGGATTTAATAAGATCTAAGAATATTTTAATCCTATAATTTTAATTATAAGGATTAAATTTGTGGGGTTAGACTTTTTTAAAGGGGTTTATTAAATATTTAAAAAGAGGATATTTTAATATTATGTAGATATGGGAGATATTATTAAATCATATGGTTATGAACCATATTAGGCAATAATTTTATATAAAAGGGGAAGGATTTTGGCATTGTACGATATGAAGAATTCTCTTGGAGAGAATAATTGTATTATTTGGAAATTATTGTGAAAGGTGGAGAATTTGAATTCTTTGAGAGAGAGATTACAAGGTGTTGATTATTACACCAAAAATTGTAAAGGAGAGAGAGACTGTGAGAAATTCTTATGCAGGTGGAGTTTGGATATTGTAACAAGGCATTTTCATTGCTTGGCGATATTAATAAAGCGGTCTACCTTGAGAAGCGGACCCGAAGACGTAGTCCTAATTGGACGAAATTCGTTATCAAGCTCCTGTGTTAACTTCTCTTCTGTCTTATTCTTCCATCTTCAGTCTAATTTTCTCTCTATTTCATTTCAGTTTATTTTTCAATTCAGTATTTGATTTCTAATTACAACATTTTAGTAATTAGTAATTTCATTAATTTATGTAAAAGTGAACCTAGTCTGTAATTTCAACGATTAAACAACATAGTCATGCAATTTTGTCTGGATCAGAAATAATTGTAATTAAGGTTAAATACATTTGAATTGTAAACCTCTAATTACATATCAGTTTGGTATCAGAGATTCTTAACAGGAAATTGCAAAAGTGAATGTTAACCAAGTTGAAATTGAAGCAAGGAGAAGGTGCACTTACAGAGTTCAATCCTGAGATCAGAAAATGAAGGTCTTTTCCACCATCAGAAATGGCAGTTCAACAAAGTCCTACGGAGCTTGATGAGAAAGCTTTCCAAAAAGAATTTCTTGAAATGAAGGCTATGGTGGAAGTTCTTTTCCAAGAGAGACGAGAGCGACAGAAGAAAAAGGAACTCAAGAATAGAAAGAAGAATGGAGGTGAATCCACTTCAAAAGATGATAAAGGTAAAGGAGTAGGAGGTGGTAGTGACCCTCTTGAACCTCCATCCCCATCTTCTTCATCATCCTCTTCATCTTCTTCGTCTACTTCTTCTTCAAAGAAGAAACAACCTATACAGTCTGAAGCTAATACACCTTTGTTAAAGCTTGATGTTAAATTTCAATTGCCAACTTATAATGGAGAACTAGATGCAAAAAGACTTGATAATTGGATAAAACAAATTGAAGTTTATTGTAGAATCCAGAAGTTTACTGAGGATTCTCAAAAAATCCAATTAGCCACTCTTTGCCTGGGAGGCACAGCCTTAATCTAGTGGGAGAGCAGAACTCAGGAAGATCTAAGAAGATATGGTAAAATTATTTGTTCTTGGTTTGAGTTTATAACTGCATTAAAGAAACAGTTCTATCCTTTAGGTCATATGCAAAAAGCAGTAATGAATTGGCAATCATTAAAGCAAGAGAAAGGACAAAGTGTACAGGATTATACACAGGAGTTTAGGAAAAAAGCTTTAATTTTGGGCATTCCATTATATACACAAGAAACTTCATTAAAGTATATAGGTGGATTACATGAAAAGTTGAGGCATACAATACTTATGTTTAATCCAACTAACCTTGATGAAGTTAGTGTGCAAGCCATTCATCTGGAAACAAGCTCGAGGAATAGCCATGATGGTCTCTTAATGGACTCCAATAAACACAAATGGAGCAAGAAAGGGAAGGAGAAAATGCAGTGGACAACTACTATAAAGAAAGAGGAGGATAAGCCTTACTGCTCACACTGCAAGAAGAAAGGGCACAAAGATGCAAAGTGCTGGAAATTGCATCCTAATTAGAAACCGAAATGGTTCAAGGATCGAAAGGGTAAGCAAAAAACCGCAGCTATCGTGCATGATCTTGGATCAGATTTTGATGATGAAACCAAGATCACAGTTGTGGGTATAAAAGGTAACATTCCTATTTTCAGTACTAGTTCCAATGCTTCTTATGTAAAGTGTAATGAAGTACCTGTTGAAAGTAAAAGGAATGAATTGTTTCATATAAGGGCTATTGCAAAACAAAATAACATTGATACACTCATAGATAGTGGATCACAAGTGAATCTAATCTCTGAATAAGTTGTTAAGAAATTGGGATTAAAAACAACTCCTCATCCTAAGCCATATCCATTGGGTTGGGTGCATGATAATGCTCAGATACATGTGTCAAGGCAATGTAAACTCCAGTTTGCAATCACATCCAAGTTTGTCGATGAGGTAGAGTTAGATTAATTCTACTTGACATTTGTGGGATGGTTCTAGGTAGTCCTTACTTGTATGACAAAAAATCCATTTTCTACAGGGGACATAACAAGTATCATTTGTTTAAGGATGGAATTGAATATATTGTAAAATCTCATCACATGAAGAATGATAGATCTGTTGTAAACACAGGGTATATGAAGATGATTGTAAATGAAAGCAATGCTTTAACTCTCATGTTTGTAACAGCTAGTGATACTAAGCATGAAGATGATAGGGTGCCACATACAACATAGTGTGAGGATCAGTTACAAGCATAGTTAAGCCTTCAACCAAAGGTGGTAAAAGAGGGTTTGAACGATTCATTTTCTAATGATGTTCCTATTTAGGAGATCCAACACATTGATACTTTTTCCTTTACATTAGTTTATTCAGTACTGTTGCTTGTTATTCTACTAGTTAGTTCTATGTGGATGATGGATGTGACAGTGAATATTGATGAATATGTAGTTAACTGTATCAACAATGCTATCTCATTTTTCTTTGTGTTTGTGATGGGTCAGATGTTCAAGGTTCCAACAGGGTGGACAGAAGGTACTGAAAAAGTGGGGTGACAATTCCCTAGCTCAAATTCTATGTAAAAATAAACTTTTGGTGGTCCAAAAGCTTCTTAATGGGGAGGAATGATCCAGGTGGATCCAAAAAACCTAAAAATTTCACAATCTCAAAATTCAACCAAATCAATATCATCGGAAAGAACTCACTGACACGATCCTAACGCAACTTGAATGGGCTCAAAATAAGTCCGTACATAGAAGTTATGCTCAGTCAAAGGTTTGGTCAAACAAGTGAATCAAGTGTTGATGCAAGGCTGAAAAATTTAATCATCTCAAAATCAGACAAAAGTGGTCTCAAATCGAAGAGCTCGTTGAGAGCTTTCCAGCGTAACTTGAATGGGCTCAAACGGAGTCTGTATGACAAAGATATGGTTGTTAAAGTTGCCAAAAAGAATGTGTTGACCAGGTCAACTGATGATGTCAGCATGATAGGTGGCATCCTATAGATGACGTGGCAATACTGATGTTGATATGGCAAGTACAGTTGGTAGATGATGTGGCACAACTTATTGACATGGCACAGTTGCTGACATGGCAAAAGCAACCAATGTGGACTAGTAATATGGCACCATGTGTCATCATGTGGTCAAATAAAATAATGCCACATGGACCACTAATTGTGTGCCACGTGGCAGGTGGATTTGGTTTGTTTGTTGTAAAATTTATTGGGGAGATTCAAACCATTGACTTCCTCCATGCTATTTCAAGCTACCACAACTAGGCCAAGTGTATTCTTCAGAGTTTTATGTGGGCAATTTTCTTTTGTTGTCTAACAAACGGCAGAAAATCCTAAAAGATTGGGTTGTGGTTTGAACCCACGACCTCCCACATACCATTTTCCCTCCCTACTAATGCACCACACGCCAATTTCGGATATAGTGGACAGTTGTTTGGTTTTGTTGTATTATTGATGGAGAACCTTGAAAAGAGGGCTCCAGCCAAAACCGAACCCCCATATAAACCTTTATTTTAAAAAAATGGAGCCCGATAAGATTAAAGGATTAAATTTAAATAGGTGATCCTTAAAATATGAAAGGATTTAATAAGATCTAAAAAGATTTTAATTATAAGGATTAAATTTGTGGGGTTAGAATTTTTAAAAGGGGTTTATTAAATATTTAAAAAGAGGATATTTTAAGATTATGGAGATATGGGAGATATTATTAAATCATATGGTTATGAACCATATTAGGCAATAATTTTATATAAAAGAGGAAGGATTTTGGCATTGT
Source organism: Sequoia sempervirens (assembly GCA_007258455.2). Classification (NCBI taxonomy): domain Eukaryota; kingdom Viridiplantae; phylum Streptophyta; class Pinopsida; order Cupressales; family Cupressaceae; genus Sequoia; species Sequoia sempervirens. The sequence goes on along the minus strand of VDFB02253173.1, from coordinate 38,730 downwards.
ACGATATGAAGAATTCTCTTGGAGAGAATAATTGTATTATTTGGAAATTATTGTGAAAGGTGGAGAATTTGAATTCTTTGAGAGAGAGATTACAAGGTGTTGATTATTACACCAAAAATTGTAAAGGAGAGAGAGACTGTGAGAAATTCTTATGCAGGTGGAGCTTGGATATTGTAACAAGGCATTTTCATTGCTTGGCGATATTAATAAAGCAGTCTACCTTGAGAAGTGGACCCAGAGATGTAGTCCTGATTGGATGAACTTTGTTATCAAGCTCCTGTGTTAACTTCCCTTTTGTCTTATTCTTCTATCTTTGGTCTAATTTTCTCTCTATTTCATTTCAGTTTATTTTTCAATTCAGTATTTGATTTCTAATTACAACATTTTAGTAATTAGTAATTTCATTAATTTATGTAAAAGTGAACCTATTTTGTAATTTCAATGGTTAAACAACATAGTCACGCAATTTTGTCTGGATCGGGAATAATTGTAATTAAGGTTAAATACATTTGAATTGTAAACCTCTAATTACAGATCATCCTTCACAAGAGAGAATTCAATTAAAATATATGTCATCTAATCACTTTTCTCAACAAGATAGTGGGAAATACTAAGATAAAAAAATTATGTGCTATTTTATGCTTACCATAATGGATGAACAAAACTAAATTTATTGGGGAAATATAATTAGTGATCATCTTCACAATCAACTTTTTGATTTACAAAGAGAACATGAAGTTTATGGTATTTTATCATGTACATTTTTTTATAAGAGTGTACTTTTCTACGTTTAACTAAAATTCAAAATATGGATTTTAGAGAAAAGAAAGTTTACAAGCATTACTCTCAATTAAAGTTGAAAGGAAGTAACAAGTATTACAACATGGTTAATTATGCCTTCATTTTCTATTTGATCAAACTCAAAGAGAACAATTTCAACAAAATAATTTTATGGGAATCCACTTTTGCAATTATTGAATGGGGGAATTGATTCATTCAATATTCAAAATTTACCTATATTAGAGTTGGGGGATTTACTATTGCCCCATACAAGTTGCCAAAATACATTAGTAATCATTTAGTTATATTATGTAGGAAACTAGATGGTGTTCACAAATTACTCTTAAGTAAGCATAAATTGGTGTACAATTTCCCATATTTATTAGTGAATGCTCTTGTGCATTTTATCTTCATGCTAAAAATTCTAAGAATAAAATAAAAAATCAATCTACACCTTTGTAAAGAAAAAGAGACCATTTTAATGCAAGAGGGAAAAATTGAGGGATTAATTGGGCCACTTTTCAAATGCCAACCCAATTTAGAAGAATTTTAGGTTGATTGAATGGATGAACATGGAATTGGGATGTAGGATTCTTTTATACTAACTACATATCAAATCAAAGCATTTGAGGTAAAAAAAGCCCAAAGATATCTCAAATTAGTCTACAACTCAAGGACATCTAACCAAAAATAATAAAGAAAACAAAAACAATAGAGAAATACATAAACAACTAGGGGGTAGAAGACTTCCCCCCTTTACCAATTAAGAACTTAAATAACTCATCATGCCCCATATTGGGGTTAGAGATCCCCTATTTCTTTCAATCCTTATCCTACAATATAGAAATATTGGTAGCCAATTTGTACATAACCATAGCGATGAACCTTATCATATCATTCATGTTATTTTCCATACGCTCATTTTTGCTTTTGATATCAACAATCTGACTAGTAGTCTCACCACAAAGAGAGAATTAATTTTTTTTACCATCCTTAGTAGTAGGGGCCTATGGAATTTCCTTGGTAGCAAAGACCTAAATACTTTCAACAAAAGCACACTTAGTATCAAGAGCATTCATTTCCTCTGAATAATTGTTACCTTTCTATTTCATAGGGGGTGTGTCTAGGGGTGTTGAAAATCATTATCCTCACTAGCTTTGTCCTTCACCATCTCCAAGGGGTCACTAGACAACTCAATTTCCTTTAAATCAAGGGGTTTGACTCTCATAATTCTGGAAGACCTCCTTACCTTGATCGTTTTATCTAATTGTTTCTCCTTAGCCATAACAATATCTTGGTTGTGGAGGTAGGCCTAGCTCGATTGGCTAAAGCATCTTGTTGTAGGCAAGAGGTGACGAGGTCTAGTCTCCCCATACTCCCCAATTTCAATTCTTGCAATCTATATATATATATATATATTGGCTATCTTTACTAGTCTTAATAGGGTTTGGTTCAAAAAGAGCACCCCCCATGAAATGAGTGTATCCCACCTGTAACTACCCCTCTTACCCTCTTGCTTGGTGCAAGTATTTTTTGACACAAATTTACCAGCAATAGCGATAGATTTCTTCTTATCACCTCCTTTATTTTTAGTGGCAACCTATTTGGCCAAAGAGTTTTGGGATTATTTTAGGGAGCCAAGACCTATAGTTGCATATTCTTCAAAAATGGAATTTTTACCTTTGGGGACTTTATTATGAGAAGTAGAGGTAACCAAAGAGCCAATTTATTTAGAAATGTCATGGGTTTTCTTTAACATAATGAGGGACATTTTTTTGGTGAAACCCCTTTCGACATACTATCGGTCCCATTAATAATCAAACCCTAGGACTTCAATGAGGGCATAGCACTAGAAAGGGCATGTTGACAAGAATTACCCAATAGAGAATCAATAGGTTTTTTACCCAATCCTAATAAATCACTCCTAGGGAAACTATCAATAAGATATGCCTTTATGTGCTTCATATGATACAAGGCCAAACGAAAATGATACAATATGATATTAAGTCCCTGATGTAGAGGAATGACTGATCGAATATGATTTTCCTTATGATAACCCTTGGCTTCCTCAATAGAATTTTCCAAAGAGCTTAGGAGGAAGAAATAAAATTTCATCACTAAATTATTGCATAAATTATTGAGGGAAAAATGGTAATGGAAAAAGCAATTAAACTAGACTTCCAAGGTAAAGTATTTAATTGGCATCCAACATTCCTAGTCCTAAGGATTAGGCAAATTCTCTTTGTTGAATCTATTTTGGAATTTGATAACAAATATTCCTTAAGAAATTTGTTCATATTTTCATCCCTTACTTTTCTCTAATGATGCACCTTTTTCCCTTCACATTTTGGCCTAGTAGTGGCATAGCCTCCTTGGTAACCTCAAAACCAACACCACTAAATTGAATGAACCCCATATACTATATTTTGACAAACTATATAGTTAAAGTTTGATCAAAACCATTTAAACATTCCAAATATGGACTAAGACTTTTATCTTTACAAAAATACCATAGCATCTTGTCATTTTTTATCTCCTCGCACAAGCTTGGCTCTATTCTACACCTATCACATCTCATTTTGAAACTCATAGTACCAAAGAGATACATGCTAAGTTGTTGGAACATCAATAAGTCCTTAAGAAAAGATATGTGATTTTTTGAAAAAACCATCCACAAACATTAATGAGCAATATGGAGAGAAAATCCCACATATTAGTAGTTGTGTGATTTTTTATTTTAGTGTCATTCCTCATTGCAATTCTAACCCGATGGTTTGTGTGGAGTTGAAATAACAATCATTATTATAAGAGGTAGTATGTAAATGGTACCTGAAATCCTTCTCTTCATAATACCTCTCAAGAATCTTCCAATTAATGATATTGACCATTAAATCAATGTCAATTCAAGATTTATGTCTAAGATTCTCCCAAATGTTAAAGATAAAAGTATAATAATTTGAAAGAATATTAAGCCTCCCTCTTTGGCCTTATTCCTCTTAATGAAATTGCTTGAGGTCATTTTTAATCAGGGGAGGTATAAAATTAGGAAGATCTAAAACTCTATGTCAACAATGTCATTGAATCATATTAATTCCTAATCTAGACAAAGAATACACCACCTTGTTCCCTTCTCAGTAGATATGAAGGAATTTTAAATTTATAAGACTGTTGATTAGGCCCTAAATATCATGATTTATATCTTTGATATTCTAGCAAAGACAGGAAGACCACAAATGCATTCAATAATTACTTTCAAATCACCCTCAACTTGTTTATTTTGTATACCCAAAGACAACCATTTTCATACCTTAGAGAGTCTCAAAGCTTCAACTTCATTATTAGTCTTAACATCCAAGCATCCAACATATGCAACAATAAATTCCCTCTTTTTTGATCTTATAATACCCTTGCCACTTGCTAACACGGATCTTCCTTTAGAAGCTCCATTGAAATTCAACTTAACCCAACCTGGAGGGGGATTGCCAATGAGTGTTAGATCAATCCATTATTTTTTTCAAATCCACAATATTTGTATCTTTATCAATGCCCCAACTTTTTGCAATACAAGCTTCTCTAGGATGAGTAAAAACTTATTGTTTATTAATTTCAAAGTTGGTCACATTTTTAACCAAAAGTTTAGAGAATGAGAATAACACCTCTTCAACACTCCTATTGTCACAAAATTGTGATTATTCCTCTCTTTCCAAATCCCCTAAACAAGATGGGAGGAACCTATTTGTAGATTTCCTCGATGAAAGGGAGAGAGAGAAGGGAGATTACCAACTTTCCTTGAAACTAATCAGTGTTTATCATTATAACCCAACAAGTTTCAAAATTTCTACAAATTTGTATCCCAAATGGATCTAGACAACTCAAAATGGAAGAAAATTTTATTAACCATATTTTTACTCCTTTTGACATAAAACAATTGATTTGAAAGCTAAAATCCTTGCTTTTATAAGTTATCTTGGCTGATAATTTTATTATGACAAAAAACCCACCAAAAAAAACCTTTGGTAAGAAGTTTGTGATTTTAGATCTTCTTCCAAAAAAACTCAGTATTAGGGGGATACAAAAGCAATTTGTAAGTAGATATAAAAAACCACTCTTATTATTTTGAGTCCAAATAATTTCATCTTTGAAAGATAATACTAGAATTTTGTCATCAAGGAGCTTCCTTTGTAATGCATCAGTAATAGTGGTCAACACACCCTGATTTTGACAACAATCTTGATTGCTTTTCTATTAATTCATTAAACCTTTTCTACAAGAGTAATCTTTCATAAGAGAGCCAGAATTGTTGATTGAAATATTATGTAGGGAAAAAAATGTGTGGTGGGACTTAAGAGGTTGTTCCAACTAATCATCCTCCCAAAACCTTATATTCATCCCATTGACAATCTTCAACTAGATTCCTTTCCTTAAAATTCTGCTAGATTTTATATTATTGTTACAAATTATAGGGCCCCTAGTAATAACGTCGAAAAGGAAAATTTTCACTTCTTCATTCCTTGAATATTTAGCTTTCATGATAGTGCTCCAATACTTATTATCTTTCATGAGCTCCCAACCGATCTTAGTTAACAAAGCCTTGTTGTTCATATGGATCTTTCTAATTCATAATCCCCCATGTGTTTTTGTATTGTAAACCTTATCCCAATTAATAAGTTCCATTATCCTCTTTTCCTCCACCCCACTTTAGAGAAATTTCCTTTGATTTGTTTCATTTTTTAAGTAGGATAATTTGACATTTAAAAAAAAGAGAAGTGTAGACACTCAAAAGTTGTCCTCACAATCATCCTATTTTTCGTCTATTAATTAAATGGATACTATTATCTATTTAATTGATTCATTTACTATTTTCTTCTATCCATTCATTAATCCACTATAAGCATTTATCCATATTATAAGCATTTATTCATTCATAACCATTATCCATCTGCATAATCATTTATCAATTGTTTATCTATAAAACATTTCATATTATTCTATTTGCATAATCATTAAAATATCATTTGCATCCATATTACATTAATCTTTATCCATTTACATATTTCATTGAATCATTTAAATATATAAATCCCTTTAAATTAAATCATTCATGAATTCACAAATTCACTTTAAAATATAATTCCTAAACCTACATCATATCATAAATCATCTCGTTTATCTCTCTCATTCCCATCAATTTCATTTAACTAAGCAATATGGGATAATTATGATAATCTTCATTTCACTCTTTTATCCCACATCTCTCCCACAACTTGAATCTACCCTGTGAAGACATCTATATAAACCCCCTCTTCTCACCGAAAAGCACATTCAATTTCGATCATACAATTCTTTTTTTCGTTCATCATAGCCTCTTGTTGCACTTGTGCTTGTGAAAATCAGAGAGCACTAAATGCATAAATCAAGATCTTGATGATAGGAGAACAATGGAGTTTTTTTTTTTTGAATGCTCATGTTTTGGTTTTCATAGTTTAGTTTACTTTTTTTCATGTGCTTTCATTTAAAAAAGGCTTCATTGATGTTATGTTGAAATTTTGATCTAAATGAGGAGGTCATTGCCAATGGGATGAACGAGGACTTATTTGTCAGGGAAAGGGAGCTACTGAGAGATTTAGAAGTGCAGCTGGAAAGGGAGGAAATCTTTTGGCGCCAAAAATTGAGAGAGCTTTGGTTACATGAAGGAGACAGAAATACGAAGTTCTTCCACAATTCCACTAGAGCAAGGAGAGAAAGTAATAGGATTTCCAAACTAAAATGTAGTGATGGCTCAGAAATTGAAGAGGCAGCGGCAATCTCTCAAGAGGCGATCAACTTCTTCTTGAATATCCTCAATAACCAGGAAGGATCTTATCTACATGAACAAAATGCCTTTCTCAAGCAGGTCCCAGGCTAGTAAGCGGAGAGCAAAATAGAGTGCTCCTCCAGCCATTCACAGAGGAGGAAATCAAGGCCGCCACCTTCCAACTCCACACCGACAAAGCCCTAGGTCCGGATGGTTACCCAACCATCTTTTTCTAGAAGTGTTGGGGCTTTCTAGGAAAAGATATAACTGAGGCATTGGAAGAAGCCAGGGTTGCTGGAGACATTTTGAAGGAAGTAAATAACACATTTCTTGTTTTAGTCCCAAAGAAAGAGAAGCCAAGCTCGTTGGAGGAGTTTCGTCCCATAGCATTATGCAACACTCTGTACAAGATCCTCACGAAAACAATAGTGAACAGATTAAAACCTCTGATGCCAACCCTGATTGCAGAAGAACAGACCAGCTTTATCCCAGGTAGGTCAATCTACGAGGGAGCCATTATCACCCAAGAGGTGATTCATTCCCTTCAGTACAACAGAAGGCCTGGAATGTTGATAAAGCTTGACATCAGAAAAGCCTATGACTCAGTTGATTGGCACTTTCTATGCAAGGTGTTGGAGGCATATGGATTTGACAAACACTGGGTCAACTGGATCTTCAAGTGCATCTCCACCCCTCGTTATTCCATTTTGATTAATGGAGAGCCTACTGGATTTTTTGCGGCCTCAAGGGGATTGAGGCAGGGAGACCCTCTGTCTCCATTCCTCTACATCCTGATGGCTGATACTCTAGGACGCTCTTTAAGTCAGGCAGTGGAGGTCGGCAGGATCGCAGGGCTGCAAGTCACAAGGGGCATTCCTCCATGCTCACACCAGCAGTTCACGGATGATACTCTGCTTCTTGGCACCCCAGAGGAAGAAGAAGCTCAGGCCTTCAAAGACATCCTAAACGAATATGGTAAGGCCTCAGGCCAGGTAGCAAGTGAGGCTAAGTCAGAAATTTTTTTCATAAATACTCCACAAAGGATGATTCACAAGGTGGCTCGAATGATTAACTTCAGGATTGGACAGTTACCAACCACTTACCTTGGTCTCCCTCTAGCCATTGGTGTCAGCAATTGTAGATTATGGGACCCGCTGGTTGAAAAGATGGAAAACCACATGTCTTCATGGGGTGGGAAATGGCTGTCATGGGCGGGGAGAATCATAAAGATCAAGGCTGTGATCTTAGCAATCCCAATATATCTCCTCTCTTACCTGGCTCTCTCCAAGAGCAAAGCCACCACAATAAATTAGGGTATGAGGAAATTCTTCTAGCAAGGATCATCAGAACAAAAGAAATACCCTCTCATAGCCTGGGATGTTGTATGCAAAGCAAGAAATAACGGTGGAGTGGGCATATGAAACATCCTAAAACAAAACCAAGCCTTGGGCGCTAAGCTGATCTGGAATGTCTACACCAATGGCGAGGCAAAGTGGGCAAGGATTTTGCGGCACAAATACTTGGTAAACCAAGATTCGAATAGCATTTTGCTGACAGACCACCTCCCGCAGCGCTCAAGAATCTGGAACTTCATGAAGGCATGCAGACCTCTCGTTCTCAAGCATCTCTCGTGGGACATTAGAGATGGTAGGAGTGCAAAACTTCTGGGAGGATTCCTGGGGAGGCTTCCCGAGCATAGACAACATTACCACAATGGCGCAGACAAAAGCAACGCTTCAACAACTATGGGGCTCAAAGGTAAGAGACTATATGTGTGAACAGTGGTGTGACAGGCGCTTGTTATGGTCTTGGAGAGACCTAAACATAGTGGATATACAAGGTGCGGACAGGGCAATTTTGTTGGATATCCTAAGAAAGAGAAGTATACAGATCAGACTAGGAGTGGACAAACTAATCTGGGCTAATTCAAAGTCAGGGAACTACAAACCCAAAGAAGGCTATATATCCCTCTGTGCAGAGGAGAGCAAATCCACGTTACCACTAAAGCTCTGCTGGAGTAAATCTTGCCTCCCAAAGGCAGGCACTTTCGCTTGGGCAGCAATGCAGAACAAGATTCTGACAGCAGACAAATTCAGGAAATTGGGCTATGCAGGCCCATCATGGTGTGTGTATGTAGGAAGGCAGAAGAAGATGCTAATCATATACTGGTGAGTTGTCCCTTTGTGCAGGCATGTTGGAGATGGCTATGTGCCAAATTGGGATGGTCATGTGCATTACCAAACAACATCTTGTCACTTTTCTACTACTGGCCAGTACTTAAGAAAGGATCCCTGTACAATGTGCTTTGGAAGCTCTGCCCATCTCTCATGGTGTGGGAGCTGTGGAAGGAAAGGAACAAGAGGCTCTTCACTAACAAAGCTAGAAGCTTTCCCACTTTTGTCTGTTGCCTTGAAGCTGCCATAGTCGAGGCAACAAACAACAGAATAATCTTAAGATCAGGAGATGATATTCAATTCACAGAATGGGATGTGCAGATGAGGAAAAGCTGGCTTAGTTTGAAGATCCCTAAGCCAGGACAAGTGAAGCATGAGAGGAAGCCTCCAAACCGCTTGAGTGTGGTGTGGAAGCCACCCCAAGAAGGCTAGTTCAAACTGAACTTCGACGGTGCATCGAGAGGCAACCCAGGCATTTCTGGGGCTGGATGCATCATCAAGAACTCTCAAGGTCAAACTCTGGCTACGCGATCAATCCCATTGCCTGAGGGCACAAATACGGTGGCAGAGATGCAAAGTTTGATATGGGGCCTCTACCTTTGCAAAGAGCTGGGACTATCAAGGGTGGTGGTGGAAGGCGATTCAATGGTGATAGTAAAAGCATTGAAGTTTGGGAAGCTCGACAATTGGAAGCTCCAACCAATACTGGAAGAGGCTCTAGATGCACTGCATGGTCTCTCATGTTTTGAGATCAGACACATCTTCATAGAAGCAAATGTTGAAGCAGATAAGCTAGCAAATGATGGCGCAGATGGCCTTAAGAGCATGGTATTCCTCCCCCCTAGAGTTTCCTGATTGCATTACTGAGCACATCGGCATATTACTCCACCTTTCCCAGCGGGTCGTCTTTGGCGAATGGTAGCTAAATGCGGGGTTAGCTCTAGCCCACGCGTTCCCAGCAAGTGAAAGCAAAGCTTTAAGGTGGAGATCGAGCTTTTTATGTCTTAATACTGGCCTGATTGGAGTCCCCTGGATACAGACACTTTGTGTCCAGTTGGCAATTGTAAATTGAATTCTGATCATCAATACAAATTGTCTTTTACGTACCAAAAAAAAAAAAAAATTGATCTAGGTTTATAGATTAAATCAACTTTTTCAGTTTTCAACATACACATAATGGTGAACCCGATGTGAAATTAGTCTATGGCTACATGCTTATTTTAGAATTATTTTGCAACAATATTGTAGACAAAATTCTGTTGAATCCAAATATTCTGCAATATTTAAACATTTTTCCATTATGGTTTAATTCATATTCTATTGTATGGTTGAATATTTGGATGATAATACGAATTTGAAGCTAACATTTTATCATATTTTTTGTCTTTTCCATGCATTGTTATGCAACGGTTGTAAGAAATCTGGATGAGTATTTCCTCATAGTTTCTTCTGCTGGTAAATGTGAAGCGTAATCTTTCATTCATTTGATGAGTCTACCATTGAGCTTCCTGTGGTTTGACATCGTGCATGCACATCTATTGGAATGATTTGAATATTATCCCATGTTCTAGATCTCTTACACAACGTTAATATCATGATACCATCATTGTTTACAATTCCACAATTTGCATTAATTTCTAGTAACTAATTTCTAGTAACTAATTTCTAGTTGCTAATTTCTAGTTGTTAATTTCTAGTTGCTAATTTCTAGTAGCTAATTTCTAGTAGCTAATTTTTAGTAACTAATTTTTATTAATGTTTAGTAACTAATTTGTTAATTTAGATTAATCTTAGCAATTAATTTAGTTTAGATTAATTATAGTCTTGATTAATTTAGATTTATTTATTTATTTTTGGTCGGTAACGCGAGATATTTTATTGCTTGAAAATAAAAAGTACATACATTTCCAGTTCAATACCTTCCAAAAAATGCCAACAGTAGAGAGATTAAAGCATATAAGCATGCCCAAAAACCACCACAGGCCACCATAACTACTACAATTTTTACTGTTTACCCTACCACCGAGAGTCTTCATACATAGACCTACATTACTACCCAACAACAAGAACTCCCCAATATAAACCTAATAAGTTTCACCAAAAAACTTACAAAAACTTAGACCTAGACAAGAAAAACTAACAGGGACCGTCAAGGGTCCTACTTTTTTGTATGCTCTCAGAAGCTGGCGCTCCTTCATTTAGCTCTCGAACTTTCCTTTTCCTTTGTCGTTTCCTCTGCTTCCTCCTCAACTTCTTTAGCCGCTTTCCATGCACCACCTTCCCCTGTGTCTCTGCTTTGACCTTCTCTATGAATTCTTCTAACTCCAAAAGCTCAATAAACAATTTAAGAGCTTTCCAGCCCAGATGAGCTTCCTCTCGACATTGTACCTTAAAATTTCCTTCGGCCCATTGAATGAAAGGATTTAAACCTGAGTAACCATAAAGCAGCTCCATTTCCTCATCAATTATTCCTTCTGAAATGTCCATGCCAACTCCCAAAACTACCCATTCAAAAATTGACTCCATGCCCACTAGAAAATCTTCATGAACAATTTTCTTCAAGACTTCTCTTGCCAGCTTCACTGGCTCTCTAATATTGAAACCCCAAGCTGCAATCAAGGAATACACATCTAAATTTGTTCTTAATCTATGTCTCAATGTGCCGAAGTCTCTACCAATGATCATTCAAACACACTGTACAAGCCTCTCGTCTTTGATGAGAAATAGACCCTCCATCCTTTTTGTAGACACATCGCCAAAGAAAGGATTCAGAGATCTCCGCGAGCGAAAAGTGAAGTTTGCCTCCATGGTTCTGAATCCCACCGCCTTCACCACCTATGTCTACAACTTCTCAAAGTTGCCTCTTCGAAATGTGGGGAAATCATCATTACTTCACCTTATAACCAACTCACTACCTTCAAATCACATTAATGGCGTCGTGTACTCCCCAGTCGTCGCTCAACTTCCCACACTCATTCTAGCCTTTTCAAGCTCCCACTCTCTCTCTGTCACCTTTCACATTTAAAGCATCGTACTCCCATTCTAATCAAAATCCGCCAACCTTACGTCCCTAAAATCTTCAATTTTGACAACTCCCACCTCACCAAAAGATAGCACCCACTTAGTTAATATATCCGCTTCCACATTACCACCTCTCTAGATATGAATAACTTTAAAGATTTCTAGGTATGATAAATCCTCCCTAATATTATCCACCAAATTTTGTAGGTGTCAAGCATGTATTATTCCAGTCATCACTGCTTGAACTATAACCATCGAATCCCCTTCCAGATGTATCTTTGTGGTACCCAAATTTTTACCACATTTCACTGCTAATAAAGCTGTTAAGGCTTCTGCCATGTGTTCATACCATTTTGTAACTTCTTTGCTCCTAAAGCTACCACATCCCCATTCCAGTCTTGAATTATAAATCCAGCCCCAGAAGGTCCTGGATTTCCCTTCGAGGCCCCGTCAAAATTTATCTTCCACCATCTTTCAGATGGTTTTTCCCATTGGACCTCCTTGGAAACCATCCCTGTTGGATTTACCCAACCCGGCCCCTTAACGGGTAATTTAGATTAATTTTAATTTTGGTAATTTAGATTAATTTTAATTTTGGTAATTTAGATTAACTTTAACCTAGATTAATTTAGATTAATAATTAACTTTGTTAATTTAGATTAATTAGTTTAGAATTAATTTTAATTTGGTTTAATTATTTTAGATTAACTTTTGGTTAGATAGATTAATTTAGTTAGGTTTAGATTAATGTCATTTTTCTTTCTAGTTTAATTTTGATTATATGGCTAATATTGGGTTTTTTGTAGGTTTGCATGTCAAAGACTTGAAAAAAAAAAAAACTCTCGTTTGTTGAAGAAAATTGACTCAAACTACTAATCAATGTGTTGCAAGTTCAATTATCAGATAATCTAATCTTGAAACATTGTGTCTTCTTTTTTTTAGATTAGATCACACTTCGATTGGTGCTTAAAAATAACTTTGTTTGTCGTGTTTGGTGCACTTGCACATTATGTGTTACCTGAGCTAGTGCATACGCATCTTCTCCCCTTGCACACTTGTGTGATCCTGGGTGACGAGAAATACACATTGGTCTCCTTTTTATTTTTAGTAGAGGCTTGTTTGGGGATTTCATCACCCCAGGGTTTGACCTCGAGCACATTTTTTGGCGAGCTATATCAAAGGGAGGAGAACAACATTTGTACCCCAATGAGTGGCTAGCGTCATTCAAAGCCAAGCCACGAGACCCATTTAAAGCATCGTACTCCCATTCTAATCAAAATCCACCAACCTTACATCCCTAAAATCTTCAATTTTGACAACTCCCACCTCACCAAAAGATAGCGCCCACTTAGATAATATATCCGTTTCCACATTACCACCTCTCTGGATATGACTAACTTTAAAGCTTTATAGGGATGATAAATCCTCCCTATATCCACCAAATTTTGTAGGTGCCAAGCATGTATTATTCTAGTCATCACCACTTGAACTATAACCATCGAATCCCCTTCCAGATGTATCTTTTTGGCACCCAAATTTTTACCACATTTCACTACTAATAAAGCTGCTAAGGCTTCTGCCATGTTGTTCGTACCATTCTATAACTTCTTTGCTCCTAAAGATACCACATCCCCATTCTAGTCTCGAATTATAAATCCAACCCCAGAAGGTCCTAGATCTCCCTTCGAGGCCCTGTCAAAATTTATCTTCCACCATCCTTCAGATGGTTTTTCTCATTGGACCTCCTTGGAAACCATCCCTGTTGGATTTACCCAACTCGGCCCCTTAACAGGTAATTTAGATTAATTTTAATTTTGGTAATTTAGATTAACTTTAATTTAGATTAATTAGTTTAGAATTAATTTTAATTTGGTTTAATTATTTTAGATTAACTTTTGGTTAGCTAGATTAATTTAGTTAGGTTTAGATTAATGTCATTTTTCTTTCTAGTTTAATTTTGATTATGTGGCTAATGTTGGGTTTTTTGCAGGTTCGCATGTTAAAGATTTGAAAAAGAAAAAAAAAACTCTTGTTTGTTGAAGAACATTGACTCAAACTACTAATCGATGTGTTGCAGGTTCAATTTTCAGAGAATCTAATCTTGAAACATTGTGTCTTCTTGTTTTTAGATTAGATCACACTTCGATTGGTGCTTAAAAAGAACTTTGTTTGTCATGTTTGGTGCACTTGCACATTATGTGTTACCTAAGCTAGTGCGTATGTATCTTCTCCCCTTGCACACTTGTGCGATCCTGGGTGATGAGAAATACACATTGGTCTCCTTTTTATTTTTAGTAGAGGCTTGTCTGGGGATTTCATCACCCCAGGGTTTGACCTCAAGCACATTTTCTGGTGAGCTATATCAAAGGGGGGAGAACAAAATTTGTACCCCAATGAGTGGCTAGCGTCATTTGAAGCCAAGCCACGAGACCCATTTAAAGCATTGTACTCCCATTCTAATCAAAATCCACCAACCTTACGTCCCTAAAATCTTCAATTTCGACAACTCCCACCTCACCAAAAGATAGCACCCACTTAGATAATATACCTGCTTCCACATTACCACCTCTCTGGATATGACTAACTTTAAAGCTTTCTAGGGATGATAAATCCTCCCTAATATTATCCACCAAAATTTGTAGGTGCCAAGCATGTATTATTCCAATCATCATCGCTTGAACTATAACCATCAAATCCCCTTCCAGATGTATATTTGTGGCACCCAATTTTTTACCACATTTCACTACTAATAAAGTTGCTAAGGCTCCTACCATGTTGTTCGTACCATTTTGTAACTTCTTTGCTCCTAAAGCTACCACATCCCCATTTCAGTCTCGAATTATAAATCTAGCCCCAGAAGGTCCTAGATTTCCCTTCGAGGCCCCGTCAAAAATTATCTTCCACCATCCTTCAGATGGTTTTTCCCATTGGACCTCCTTGGAAACCATCCCTATTGGATTTACCCAACCCGGCCCCTTAACGGGCAATTTACATTAATTTTAATTTTGGTAATTTAGATTAACTTTAATTTAGATTAATTTAGATTAATTAGTTTAGGATTAATTTTAATTTGGTTTAATTATTTTAGATTAACTTTTGGTTAGCTAGATTAATTTAAGTTAGGTTTAGATTAATGTCATTTTTCTTTCTAGTTTAATTTTGATTATGTGGCTAATGTTGGGTTTTTTGCAGGTTCGCATGTCAAAGACTTGAAAGAAAAAAAAAAACTCTTGTTTGTTGAAGAACATTGACTCAAACTACTAATCGATGTGTTGCAGGTTCGATTGTCAGAGAATCTAATCTTGAAACATTGTGTCTTTTTTTTTTAGATTAGATCACACTTCAATTGGTGCTTAAAAAGAACTTTGTTTGTCGTGTTTGGTGCACTTGCACATTATGTGTTACTTGAGCTAGTGCGTACGTATCTTCTCCCCTTGCACACTTCGTGATCCTGGGTGACAAGAAATACACATTGGTCTCCTTTTTATTTTTAGTAGAGGCTTGTCTAGGGATTTCATCACCCCAGGGTTTGACCTCGAGCACATTTTTTGGCGAGCTATATCAAAGGGGGGAGAAAAAAATTTATACCCTAATGAGTGGCTAGCGTCATTCGAAGCCAAGCCACGAGACCCTCGGTTTGCTGAGACTTGCTGGTGATAAGAGTGGGAGTGGGCCTCCCAGTTCTCAAGCTATTACAGATGGGCTCTCTATTCACGATAATCCCCTACTAGACACCTCTTGTTTTTAGTAGCCAAAATCCTTCTATTTGTTGGCGCAGGAGGTCGAACCTTTGAAGTCATCCCACATTCTCGCAGTTCAAAGTTGAGATAGAAAATTCCTTGAGATTTTTGGGTCTTTGTAAATTCAAAGTTTGGTGCACCCAAGAAGTGAGTGTTGTGTAGGGGAGCCAGTGCCACCAAACTCCTAAGCTATCTGCTATGAATAAGTGCACTTGGAGATATCCAAGTGGGAATCCAGCAAATATTGTCCCTGCCAGCCTAGGATTTGTACTTGAATGTTCTTTTATTGCAACAAACAACATTCAAAATAAAAAACAAACTCAAGACATTATGTTTTATGTGTTTGTATTCAAATAAAATAAGCAAACAAACACCACACCCAAAACTGACAACATTCAAACCGTGAAACAAACTAGGCCTACATACCCAAAACAAGCTTGACATTTATATCTATTTAGACCAAGGACTTGCTTACTCCATTTCTTCCATCATTCATTCATCCATCACCTCATCTTTTTTCATTAGAAATTCCCCATAGGTCAAAAATTTAGGTCATCCTTTTAGCTTGCATAAACCTCTTGATTAAGAAGTCCATCAAACTTAGACTAGACTATAGCTTCAAATCTATATTCTCTTGACCTTATCTTTTAGACAACATTCATCCTAGTCCTTGTCATTTAGGTTGGTTCCTCTGCTCATCAGTCTAGTTTAAGACCACCCTGTCAGCACATCTTAACAATCTTTACTTTACCCAAGGTCATTGATAATCAGATTAGTTGCTATACCTATCTTAGTTTGATTAGCAACTGTATCTTAGGTTTTAGCCTTCATACTAGGTCATACTATTCCATCCCTTCATTCCACACTTTGCATACCTTAGTCATAGACTATCGTCACCTTGAATTTTAATTTAGGTATCATTTTAGGCATTCCTATATATTTAAAAATACAAAAGACATAGCTTAGGTTGCATACCTTAGGCTTAGGTCATACCTTTGCATTTTCATACCTTAGACATCATATCACATACCTTAGTCATACTCCACCTTTCATCATACCATCACATTTGCATCATAGTGACATTACCTCATCGCCATGTCTTCAATTCACCTTGATATGTTTGCTAATCAAGTTGAATACCAATTAATTTGCAATGGTCAAGCCCAACAAGCCATAGAATTCAAGAGACGATGGATTAATTCTCTATCCCAATCACCCACAACCCATAGTCAACCACCCATCTATCCCTCTTACCAACAACTCATAAACCCTAGTCCTCCATCCATCTACCCTTACTATCAAGAGTCCCTTAGCACAATCCATGCCATTAATCCACAACAAACATCCACTTATCACCCTTATCCTAACCTTGACAAGGGAAACCAACTTTCCACTAATCCCTTCCAAGCCTCCACATCCTATTCTAGTCCACCATTCACTTCTCCATTCCAATTTTCCACATCCTCTTGCATTCCTTCATCCACTAATCCATTCATATTCACTCCATCCCAAGCTACATTTAGTCATGAAAATCATATCCTTGTCCAATGCCTAAACTTGAGGATACATATCAAGAGGAAAACCCAAGGCATGACAACATAGCTTCACCTTCATGTCAATATCAAAGTAGTCCATCCCATGACCCCATCCTTAATTCCATCCAAGAAATCCTTTCAGTCAATCATGTCACCCAAGACAAATCTATCTTTGATCACAACACTACCATTGATCAATAAATCCAAAACGATCCACTCATTGACCTTTATGCCATTCATGATCAAACATTTGAAGTCAATCCTATCCAAGTAACAAACACATTCATTTCCCAAAATGAGACACTTACCTCCATGGTACACATAGATGATCTTCCTCTAGAACAAGAGTCTCCTATTTTAGATATATTCGCAAATGATTGAAAGCTATAGCTGAATTCATTGGACTCTATGATATTGACCATAAGTAAGGTTTCTATATCGACTTGGAAGCATCGATATATTTTGAAGAACTGTCAGAATCCAATGTCTCACAAAATTAGACCAAAGATATCAATCAAAAATATATCCAACATGTCAATGAAGCTACACCATTTTATCAACTAGGATCATTTATCTTTAAAGAGCAGACTTTCTTGCAGATGAGAAAATATTGAGTAATGATCTCCACACACAAAATGATGGGATCACATCTTGCTTCCAGAATGACAAATACCCCATCGTAAAGAGAATATGTCAAAGTATGTAGTATCAAGGAAGAGGACTAGGCCGACATGAGCAAGGAATTCAAGAACCAATACAGTTTTATGAAAATCCTAGACATCAAGGTCTTGGCTATTCTTCAGTCATAGAATCAAATGATGTTAGTGGTACCTCCTTGATACTAGGGGACACTTTATCTGATACAAACATCAAAATGGAGGTCATGAGTAGTCCTTATCATAAGGTTGTTTCCATCACTCCTTCCATCCATACCATAAACCATCATTCCCAATATCTTAAACCTTCCATTTGGAACCAACAAAAGAAAATTATTACAAATCCAAAGTTCAAAAATAAAATAAAATCCAAGTGGACAAGTAAATCCAAAAAAAATCCAAGTGGACAAGTAAATTTAATATGGATCCCAAAGAAAAATGGATCAAGCAAAGAAAGTATTTCAAAAGTAGAAGTCAATCAAAATATGGAGCGATAAGAAAAGAGGACTCCCACATATAATAAATGTCCACCTCCTTCAAAATGGTCATTAAGAAAGGCATATAAAAGTGTTGGTTCCAAAAACTATCCTAAATCCAAACTCCATCATCCATCACCCCAAGTTTGGCGAATGAAAATTTCTACATCTAAATTGCCAAACACATCTACCATCATCCATCATAATCCTACCTCTCGCCTAAAGTCTAAAAATCCTACATCACAAATTCGTTGCGTCTTGGAAACAACTCTTTATCATAAGGACTCCCATGGCACTCTATTACGATGTGTGTATTCTAATGAGGCCAACTCTAGTATCAACAAGGATCACAATGACATCAATCAATTATATGCAAGTGTTATGATCCTAACAAGGCAACTACTTCATAAAGGTCATTATTGGCATATCATGGCACCAGTCTCTACATCAACACCATTGAAGGATTCAAAAAAATCAGTGATCAACTAAAATAGCAAGGCCATCCAGAAATATCAAAATACAAAAAAATGAGAAATAGTCCTGAAAAAATACAAAAAAATTAAAAAATCAAATAAATTGTCGTCTTGATGAAAACCTGACAAATAGGTGTCTTGGTGACACCAAAAAAAACAAAAAAAATTCAAGAAAAAAGTAAAGAGAAAAATTTCCTTCAATAGTGAAAACCATTTTTATGGCGCTTTGGATAAGTACCATGATGAAAACCTGGCAAACATGCATCATGTGTAAAAGAATTATCTATGTGGACCATTACACTTGGGGACAAGTTGTCTCATCTTCCATACCCTTCGCATGAAATTTCTTATGACTATAATTTCCATCTATCCATCTAAGCCCTATCATTTCCATCCATTTTCCCACCTACTTTGATCTTGGTAAACACCGGTGTACAAACATAAATCATGCTTTGGAAAAAATCTTGACATGTCTATCCTTTGGTCATGCACTATCCATGAAATATCATGTCATTACCTTCATATCCTCATTATCCATATACGACGTCCTTGGAGACCAAATGATAATTCTACCATCTAATAATCCTCATGTCTCCTATATTTTACCAAAATCAATCCATTATCATTTCATACCTATTTATGGACTTGGCTTCCCCTTGTCATTGGTTTAAGGATTCAAATTTTCTTATCCAACATCCTTCCATCATCCCATTCAATCTTGAAAATAATTCATTCCAAATGCAACCAGTCTAATCCATACAATCTTGCTATACATCCTAGCACATCATCCAAAACACTCCTTGGCTTCGTTTCTATCCTTGCTACAAACCTTGATCCTTTAGTCATTATCGTCATCCTCACGTTATTTCAGGATGTGTCCATCCCATGTCAAACAACGTTATCATCGTCATCAATTGTCAATTGATTTTCAACTTGACTAGGAGTAAGATCATGGTTGTCCTTGGATTCTTGTGCATAGGCATCATTCACATGCATTTGTCATGATCCTCATACAACATCAAAACATTTCAAAAGACAAAAAAATCAAATATCAACTTCAATATCCACAAAAGACAAAAAAAATCAAAACATTTGAAAAAGACCAAAAAAATCATAAAATGTCAAAACTCCAAAAACATCAAATATCCAAAAAAACACAAAAAATTATAGAACTTCAAAATCCAAGAAAAAACAAAACATGTCAAAACCCAAAAACATTCATATAACTTTCAAAAAATCCCAAAAATAGAGTTAGAGTCAATCTTTGTCATTATCGAACTATGTTGCCTCTATGATTGGACATAGGCAAGGCCATCTGTTGATGTGCTCCCAAGGCATTAGGTCAGCCTTTAGGTGTTGTCAAATAAAATCACGATTCAGTCCTTTGTCATTGAAACAAAGTCAAGGTTCATGTTGAACTACGAGGTCTCTGCACGTTGCTATGTAGGCAAGGCCATCTGTCGATGAGCTCCCGAGGCCCCCTAGATCAGTCTTTTAGGGTTCGTCAAGTCAGTCAAAATAAATTGAACACTATCAACTCAGACGTGACATAATCATTTGCACTTCAAACACAAATCCTGAATTAACAACACAAACAAGTCAACAAGTCTTCAAGTCAAATTAGTCATTTATCAAATAAATCAAACCAGTCAAATCAATCAAAACCAATGATCTTATACAAGATGTGTTCTTCCTAAAACCAAACCTTGTCACTCTCACACTTTATCATTTGCCTTATACATGTAGTTACATGATCGAAACCAGACTTGACATCTTATACGACATGTTTCTTCTCCTAAAACTAGGCCTTGTCAAAACAGTCCACCCGTCGCTCACTTCATCCCTTAACACACTGGCAAACACTTATTGGCAAACAATTTGAATGGTTGTTGACCTTTTTGGTCTATTTTGTCTTATCTTTTGGATTTTCTTTGTTCATGTTACTAGCCACCTCGAGGATGTCCCACGAAGGATTTAGAGGAGCGATGATGTCTCATGACTCATCTTTTATTTGATTGTTGTCTGCGGTTTGTCTTGACAAAAAGATTGGGCCAACTTTGCCCTAAGTATGAGTTAGGACATTCCTTGTCTATGACTATCTATTTTATAGATGGATAACCTTGCACACTTTGGTCTATGTCATACCATGGTGTTTGTTGTCCATTTGTCATATTTTACCGCTCTATGATGATAAAGCACTTTGAAAAGCACAAGAGGCTTCATTACCTTCATTTTCCTTCATATCTCTTTTTCATCTATCATTTCTTCTATCATCCATTTCCTTCATCATTTCATTTTTCCTTCATCATCCTTATCTATTCTCCTCTATCATTTTTGTCCTTCATCTTCTAGTCCTCTCGTCCATTTCAAGAGCACATTCATGTTTTTTGAACCTGCATGTCCTCTCGAGGGGGCATACCTCTACCTCCTCGTCATTCTTCCTTACACTAGGGCAATCTTTTTCTTTGAAACAACGCGACAGGCTACATTGTCTCAAAGAGGGGAAAATGTACACTCAAAAGTTGTCCTCAAAATTGTCCTATTTTTCATCTATTAATTACATGGATACTATTACATGTTTAATTAATTCATTTACTATTTTCTTCTATTCATTCATTAATCCACTATAAGCATTTATCCATATTATAAGCATTTATTCATTCATAACCATTATCCATCTGCATAATCATTTATCCATAAAACATTTCATATTATTCTATTTGCATAATCATTAAAATATCATTTACATCCATATCACATTAATCTTTGTCCATTTACATATTTCATTAAATCATTTAAATATATAAATCCATTTAAATTAAATCATTCATTAATTCACAAATTCACTTTAAAATATAATTCCAAAACCCACATCATATCATAAATCATCTCATTTATCTTTCTCATTCCCATCAATTTCATTTGACTAAGCAATATGGGATAATTATGATAATCTCCATTTCACTCTTTTATCCCACATCTCTCCTACAACTTGAATCTACCTCATGAGGACATCTATATAAACCCCCTCTTCTCACCAAAAAGCACACTCAATTTCAATCATACAATCCTTTCTTCTGCTCATCATAGCCTCTTGTTGCACTTGTGCTTGTGAAAATTTGAGAGCACTAAATGCATAAATCGAGATCTTGATGATAGGAGAACAATAGAGTTAGTTTTCTTTTGAATGCTCATGTTTTGGTTTTCATAGTTTAGTTTACATTTTTGCATGTGCTTTCATTTAAGAAAGGCTTCATTGATGTTATGTTGAAATTTTGATTTGGGTTTATAGATTAAATCAACTTTTTTAGTTTTCAACATACACAAGAAGAAATAAATTAGAATACCTTGGAGAGAAGCTTTGAGAAGCTAAAACTTGTCTACTTGAATTAATTATTTTCCTTTACATCCCATAATCTTTATTCTAACCATTTCTAGGGCACCATTCCAAAAAGGAGGAATATCTTTCTTAATCGTTAGAGGAAGCCAAAGTCATCAAAAGCTAAGCACTGGTATAGACTAGAATAACTATTATCTTCTCTTGTAAATTAGTTCTAGGGTTAAAAGAGTAAATTTGTCTTTTCTCATAGTTAGTACATTGTCCATAAATAGTAGCATAATCCTCCAAAACTTGCTTCCATACCAAACATGATAGTATCATCAACAAATTGATGGATAGCTAAAGGAAGCAAATAGGAAGCAACTTCAAGACATCTAAAGGCTCTCATATTTATCACATTCATGATATTTATACCAATCACTTTAGATAATAAAATGAAGAGGTACAGAGATACAAGGTCACCCTACCAAAGACCCTTGCCGCTATTGAAAAATCTTATTGGAGTACTATTAGTCAAAACTAAATATTTGGGAGTAGTAACATGTTCCCTTTACAATACAACTTTCTCTTGAAACCTAATTTTTCTAAGGAATTTGAAAATAAATTTCCAAGAAACCCTATGATAGGCTTTAGAGATATCAAGTTTTAACACCATACATTGTTTTTGACTCCGATCCATAGAGTGAATAATTTAATGGGTAGTAATAGTAGCATCTAGGATTTGTCTTCCAAGAACAAAACCCTTTTTTATTGTTAGAAACCAAATTATCAAAAAAAGGTTGAATTTTGAACTTTTTTAGAATACTTTGTAGTTGTAGAGACTAAAAGTTTAGAAACCATCCATATATACCACATCTATCTTTTTAGGTATATGAGAAATAAAAGTGTATATTAAGCTACTTCAACATCTTCCTAGTTCTAAAAAATCTTGGGCAACAATAGTGGCATCCTTCCCCATGATATCTCAAAAATATTGGAAAAATTTAGGAGGGAAACCATTAGACCTAGGATCCTTATAGGCCACAATTGAAAAAAATAGTCACCTTAACTTCCTCCTCAGTGACAGGCTTGGAAAGTTGGGAGTTAATCATCCTTTGATAGGATCAATGAGATCATTTCCACCAATTGATCAAAAATATGGGTGAAACATTATGGTTGCTCATTTAGGAGAGATTGGAAATATCTCAAGGCCAACTATCTCAACTCCTCATTAGTAGAAACTTTTGCACCGATTTCATCAAGTAATTTGGTGATTCTATTCTTTTTTCTATGATGGAAAAAAATTGGTGAAAAATAGGTATTAATGTTCCCCTCCTTAATCCATTGGACTCTAGAATTTTGTTTCTAGAATATATCCTCTTTTTTCATAATATAAATTTGCTTTGGGCTCAAAACTTGGCTTCCATCTCAGAGGGATAGGCTAAATTTTCCATAAACCCATGGTCCACACACTGGAACCCAAACAAGATATTCTTAAAAGGTGAAAATAAAGAGGAACATCCCCCTCAATATAGCATTAATATAAATACTATTCTTAGCTTTCCATTTGTTTGAAACCCATCTCCTAACCATAGTAATATTGGGATAGAAAAAAATTACCCACCAAAGTATTTTCAATGGTGGAAAGAATCCAATTCACCATTGAATCTAATAATTTAATAGTTGTGCTTTCTTTATAAATTGATAAGATTGGAATAATATTCAAGGATTTGGGCATAAGGGCTTTCTGGGCATAAGGGCTTTACAATAATTGCACAAAATGGCATTCATTCATTTCTTTAAACCACTCATCATAATACTACCTAAAGTAGTAGAGGTACAACCCAAGGTAGCACCAATAGTCCCAAGAAGAGAATGGGGGCTAGATGGCCCCCCAAGCTTTCCAACCCAATTTTGGATCAAAGAAAGATTCAAAAAATAGGGTTAGGAACATGATTTAGCAAAGGTCCTAGTAGAAAATGATGGCAAGTTGTCACTTGAAGTTTGAAAGTGGTTAGAGGAGGTCTCTAAAAAATTAGTCAAAAAGAGGCATCAAAGAAAGATGAGGCCTCAAAGCCTACACCAAAAGAGAAGGCAATTGCTCCCCCTCATGCACATATACAAATAGTTCCTACTAAGAGTGTGGTTGTTGATGAGGATGAACAAGAATATTTAGGGGAGCATGTACATCTGATAATAAGGAAGCATAAATTCAAGTTTAAAACTAGGGGTATTAAAGAAGAGATTGATGGTTTTGGTTCAACCATTATAGTTGTTGTTGCCATTGTTAAGATTCCTCTTCCTACAAGTCTTCTCTCTCAACAACCATCTTAACATCCTACAACTAACCTTGCCCCCATTGAAAAGTATGCTCTTGAATAGTTGTAATAGATTCCCCAAAGCCCTAGTAGTGAAATTTCTCAAGAAGAACCAACTAAAAAGATGTAGTTTTTAATCCAACTATTAAGAAGTCTCCTCATAGTGAGACTCTTTTACCAAAGAAGGATATCATACTATAGGAAATTATTAACCCAAAATATTCTTTTTTACCATGAATATAACCCTTCTTTTGAAGGAAACACCCACTTAGGTGAATAATCCTTCACATCAAGAATCTCCTTTGTCCTCGCAAGTCAATAAATTCTCAAATGCATCCACCTTATCATGTAAGAAATGTAACTACTGAAGGGTCATCATCTTGAATTAGGTAGGTGTAACAAAAGGAAATGTGCCAATATGGTTCAACAACACAATAAATAAGAGAAAATAGAGGTAGTGTATGTTTATGATTATTTATCTATTATTCTTGTATTGTTCAAGGCACAATTTTTCTAAAAAGATAAGAATTCTCTTATATTTTTGTATATTCCCAAGGATCAAGGGTTGCAAAATTGCCACTTTGATTTGTGATAAATATGTGAAAGACATGCATATAACATGCTACTAAATCACAAGAGTCAATCTTAGGAAAAAAACTAGATAGGCATAAGAAGACAATGTTCAAAGAGTTGTAAACACTATCCTTAGAATTATGGACAAAGACAAACAAAATAAGGAACAATAGATAGATCAAATAGGGTAGTTAATTACATATATTCAATCTATTGTTAGCCCAATCGATCTATTTACTCTTATTCCTCCCTCTTTTGCTTCTTTGGACAAAAGTTGATGGCTATAAGTAAAATTAGTGGGACTATTCAAGAAACGTGAACATGGAAGGATTCTTTGTTAGCTTAGGGCTCAAATATTTTGAAGGAATATATCATACTATATCACAAAGTCAATGATAGGCCTAGTGCCCTTGGAAAATTGGAAGATTTTTTTGATGAACTATTATTATTAGAAGATAATTCACCAAAGCTATAAGAAGTGGTAAAAATGAATTAATTTTTATTGGTTGTAGGTAGTATTATCAAAGGAACTAATATGAGATTCCTCTCAAATGGTATAAAGCTACAAAGTGGAGGGTTAAAATCTTAGAAATGGATACTTTTGTTTTACTAAAGTGAAAGACCTCAATATTGGTACATTGGTGGATCTTTAAACTTTCGTTAAGTTAATTCCTCATTATTTTTCAATAAGAAACAAATTTTAAATTCAATTAGATGTTTCATCAAGGAACTAATAGATTTGATTAAATGCAATATTATCAAGGAAATCATTAATGAGCTTGCTAATATGAAGACCCCATTCAATACTTTTAAAGATTGGCTACTATTGCATTAGAAAGTTCCCAAGAAGATTTTGAACATTGTCATCTTAACGTTTCTTCATTTCAAATATTTACATTGACCAAATTTTAATTTGGTAAATGAAACTTTGGATAGTTTGCAAGAACACCGACAAGCAAATCAACTCAAGAAAGAAGAAGAACAAATTCAAATTTATAGTGATAGCAAAGGAAAAACAAATGTTGGTTGACATGATAACTATTATGATATCAATTTTAAGTTGACACACAATGATTTAATGCTCATTATGTACTTTAATGTTTGTAAAGCTCACAATTTAAAATGATTACAATGTATGCAAAAGTGTGGAATTATTTTGTGATATTGTATTTTATCATTTATTTTTCAAAGGCATGATGCAAGTTAGAGGATATTCTACACAAGATGTCAACTACATAAATTGTACCATCGGGTGATGCCAACTAAAGGTACGAAACGTATGGACTGTACGAATTCCATACAACCATACATATTGTACAAAATTTTGATTGCCAAATTTGCTAAACCCTCAAAAATGGTTGAAAGTTTTTTGTTGCCCAAATATCAAGTATTTTATATGAAAATAGGTGATTTGGGCCTTCTAGAATCAATGGTGAGGTTCATTTTTTCCCAAAGTGCACCCAACAAAAGTTCATGCTCGAATCACCCTCAAATATGAGAAGGGGTTTGTAAATTTGGATCTTTGATACCATGTAGGAGTTGATAGTGAGCTCACATACCCTAGGATCACTTTCAAAACCAAATATAGCCTTCCACAAGATAGTATGGAAAGAGATTGACTTGATTGATTATGGATGCAATAATGATACAACTTGATCAATAATGGATCAATGGTAGTACAAACCTCTATGATGCAAAATGTACATAAGGCCTTGCTTATATAGGTAAGGAGAGATATAAGATTGACAAAGTGTCTTAATCTTATGGAATGAGACACAAAAATTAAATGGCAAGATAAGATAAGATCACATGACAACTAAGTCTTTTAGAAAGATTCCTAGACCCCTAAGTAAATTTAACATGTGAACTTGTGTAAATAGGACTAGAAAAGCACTGTGGATTCTGTATTGAATTATCCGAATGAATACATATGAATGAAAGGTGAATCGTTATGTAAAGGAAAAAAGCAAACCCTAGATGAGAATTTGATTAGATTGTGACAAGTATCTTCATCTTATGTAATGTGACAACATGACCTATTATTAGCTCATTTTAATAATGAAAAAGCAATTCCAAAGTTTAACTTAAGTAATTAAGGTAAAAGGGGACTAATAATTAATTAATTATTAGTTGATTGCCTATTTACTCCAACAAATAGGACTTATGAGGTGAACTAGTTAGGCAATATTTCCCATTCACACCAACAAATAGTTTCATCTAAAAATATCTCAAATTATTCACTTGGATTTAATTATATGTTGTAATGACTTTGTGCTGCTTTGTGTTTTAAATTTGTACTTTCCTTGAATCCCGATCTCAAAATTTTATCAAGTTATTTTCCCAAAAAATATTAGACTTCAATTCTAAAACTATCTAGTGTATAGCCTTGGCATTATGTCTATTTTTGGGTTTTTAATAAGGCAAACTCACCACCTCGAGGAGGGGATTTTACCCCCAAACTATGGCTAATTTGATAAGTACAAGTTTGTTTTGGGCATCCCCAATAGTGGTTTTCACCATAAAATGAATTCTATCTTTAGTATTTTGATTTTATATATTTTTTATTGTTATATTATTTAGATTAGGCATGAAAGTGGTTGAGGTGCACAATATTGATGGGATAATCAAGCTCTTGACCCTTGGAGGTAGCTAGTTAATAAGCACTTGATCCATATTTGGTGATGACATAAGGTCCTAACCAATTAGGTTCAAATGTGCCTTTCTCATCTTTGTCTTGAAGATTTCTTTGATTTTCGTTGAGTACAAGATCACCAATGTCATACTCACAATCTCGAATTTTCTCATTGTAGCTATAACAAAGATGAGTTTAGTATGAATAAAGGTGATTAAGGATGTTGAGGCATTATTTATCAAGAAGTTCAAGCTCCTATAGGAATGCAACCTAATATTCCTCATCATCCATGAGATTTCACAAAGAGATGTGCACTGATAGAATTTTAATCTCAATAGGTAAGATAGCTTCAAAGATAGATGAGGCAATAGGGAGTCACATCAATTGGTGTGCAAATGCCAGTGAAATAAGTTTAGAGAATGCAACTAAGTTAAAGATTCCAATCATGACTAGTGTCATTGATCATCTTTTTGAGGATTTTTTAGATATTTTTATTAGACACCTTTACTTGAATATTACTTTGTATGTAATATGGGGTGGACCAATGATGTTGGATGTTGAAGCATTCACAAAAAAGTAGAAATGTCTTAATTTTTGATAGACTTACCATCACTAGTGACAAATGATGTAGTTGAATGAACTTAGTGATTTTATGGCCAATGGTGTATGTAAGGGGATTAGCTTCAACCCATTTGGCAAAGTATTTGATGTGATTATTATGAACTTATGGTCATTGGATGATCTGGGGGATCTTCACCAAAAATTGAAGTTTCTCAATTTTCTCCAGAATCGGCATCATCAGAAAGAGGCTGAAATTTTGACTCCAACGCAACTCGAACGAAGTCAAATGGAGCTACATAACCTAAGATATGCTTGGTCAAACCTTGGTCAACCCAGGACCCAGGTCAGAGAAAAAAGGGGTCAAAAATTGACGTCATAAAAAGTGGTCAAAGTTGGCGTCATCACGAAGACTCGTCAAGATCTTTTCGACGACGTTTGTTTTGTGTGAAACAGACTCCGTTTCCCTAAGTTACGAGTAGTCAAAGGTTGTAGTTGACTAGAGTTGACTAGGTACATTGATGATGTTAGCATGATGTCATCATGCTGACATGAACCACCCAGACTCAGACACGTGACAGTTGCATCAACTTGTACAAACCAATCATCAGAGGACACGTGGCATTTGTACGCCATGTCAACAGCCGCGTCAGCAACACGTCATCACCATGTCGGTAGCCACGTTGGTGGACACGTCGGTGTCACCAGTGAATGAAATTTTTCCACGTGGCACATCGTTTGGGTGCCATGTGGTGCCTGCTCCATTGCCATCCCGGTCGGTTCAACAATATTATATCTGTTAATAAAAAATCTCAACGGCCCGAGTGGGGCTCGAAACTATGACCTTCCTGTTGCAAGCTAGCCTTACAACCACTCCACTGCGCATAATGCGCCCACCATATATATCACTGTGGTTAGTTTTGTTGAATAGAAGGCGGAAGTTGGTTTTTAAAACGATTGGCAAGGGTCAAACCGGTGACCCCCGACCGACCAAAAGTTATAGTGGTCGTTGAACCACCGAACCACTTTAAGTATATAGTTGGTATCGGTTGGTTTTGATGAATTTTTGAAATTGCATACCCCTTAATTTCACAAATATCCCTATATTTTGAAAAAAAAAACTTAACCACTAAATAAAAAAAACCTCCCTAAACAATAAAGCCCGAGAAATGACAAAATCAAAGGGCTTAAATAAAACCAAAGGATATTAAGCGATTTTTAAAATGATTTTTATATGTAAAAGGAGGTTATTTTGAATATTTTATGTAAATAAGGGGGGATTTTCAAACATTTTTTTGTATGTAAAGGGGATATTGGGAATATTTGAAAATCATTTGGTTGAAAACCAAATTGAGTAATTTTTTTGTATAAAAAGGGGGGGTTTAGAGGCTTAAGGGGACATTCAGGTGGTGAAGACTTAAGAAATTTTTGAAGAGATGAATTGCTAATCTTGTACGTTGGGAGAATGTTGGAATTTCGTCGTGCTTGACGGGGAAAGCTTTGTAACAGTTGTAATTTCGAATTTCTGGAGATTTTAATCGGTTCAATCTACTCTTTGGAGAGGGGCCCGTAGATGTAGTCGTTCTTACGACGAACTCCGTTATCAAGCTGTTTGCATTCTCTCTTTCTTGTCTCTCATTCTGAATTTCATCACTTTTGTTAATTCCTTTAATTTAATTATGTGGTGTGTTGGTTTCATTTTAGTAATTTGGAGTTTGAAATTGTAATCGTTATGCATTCTTGAAGCAATCGTCTTAGATCCTAAAACAAATTATTGGAGGAAAATGAGTGAACCTAATAAACAAGATTGAGGCCCCATTGTGAAAAGTCCAAGGAGTAGTGATGGGTTACAACACTTGTGATAGTATGTGAATTAGATCTCCATGTTGCTTGTATGCTAAACATTTCTTTGCATATTGGTAGGCATATTATTCTATAATAGGCTAGTAGTAAACTGTTCATAAGAGATTTTTGACTAGGACCATGCTACTAGCATGTGCACCATATATATCGTCATACACTTCTTTCAATACTAGAGAAGCCTCTTCAGAGTAAAGACATCTAAGTAAGGTACCGTCAAAGATCCTTCAATATAGTTCTTCATTGAGGATGGTGAAATGGGATGAATGATGGATAAATATTTTTCATTAAGTGCAAGATAAGTTTGATCACAATATGTGATTGTGAAGATAATTGTATATGTCATGATAAAAAGGTTTGTTGGGACCAACAAGTTCACAAATAAGCTTTGACTCATGGATGTCATACATGAGACCAATGTATTTTCGGCCAAGAATTCACAACATGAACTATTTCATGGCATCTTCATAAGGAATCTAATAGTAGCCATGATATCTACTCTTTTGCTATTGACTTTGGGTGCTTGTTTAAACTAAATGGGGGTGAAGTATTCCTTGAAGCTATCTACCATCCATTTGTAAGGAATCAACTTATCATCCTTTGCTTGGTATTCATTGTTGACTTGGTTTATTATGAGCTATATATGGAGGCTTGCTCAAAGTTAGAATAGTGTTTTAAATATTATTTGTTTTGTTCTAATTTCCATTCATTCACCATTTAGCAACAAGAACCAAACAGTTTTATATCAATTACTACCATAATCATTAAAGACAAGTCAAGCCTTGTGGTATTACAAAAGTTGAGCTAGGATTTGCAATTTAGAACATGGGTGCAGATTGGGATGGATTCTTGCTAAGTGAATAAAAAGGTTGTTTGGAGACACATAAGATTTGTGGTGCTTTTTACTAACCAAGATCCTCTTAGATCAATGAAAGGGGATGAGTTTGTGATCACGAAGGTACTCCCATGACCACAAAATAGTCTTAGCATATGCTAATGGTTAGATCTTTGTGGGAAATAGTCAAGTTGATGTAGGAGCACCTAGGCAGACACACAATCAACATCACACAAACACAATTGTTTTGGAAAATTGGTGAGGTTTCTTGAAAAACCTTCTTACAGGTAGATCTTTGACTCCATCTTGGATTTGATGATGAAGGTTTCATAGTCATACAGTTAACAATTATGAAGAATTAATCATTTCATGACTTCGACTAGTGATTTGACAAAGTTTTAAAATTTTAAAATCTATGAGGTTTGAGGCAAAATGGCTTGGCAAAAAACTTTGTAATGTGGAATCACACATCTCTGCAAGTTTTCGAGAAATTCCGAGCTCTTGGTGAAAATTTGTGTCAAAAATTGGTTTTTAGCTCCAAGCTCATCATTGATGTCACATAAAAGTATTTTTTGGAATTGAAATCTTTCAAGACAAGACAAATTTGATTAAGTTAAAAGTAATAAAATTCTTGATAAGTCTGGGATAGTTGATGCATTTCAATCCTTTATCGTGGGTATAGAGTTAAAACTTGCAATAGAATAGAATATAATACTTTTAATGTCCACGAGACTAAACGAAAGACTATGGAACAATAACCCTTTGCTATTTTAGCATTATGAATAATGATATCCGCAACAAAGGAAATAAGGAATAATTGGCTTTTCTACAACTCTTACATTGTGGATAATGAAGTCCGCAACAAAGGAAATATGGGAGGTTGTAAATATTAATTAGCCGATAGGCTATATATGGTGTGAGGTTTCGGCTGAAACCTGTCTCACGCTCCGTCAAACCGTTTTACTAGGTTGTTTACCAGCTTGTTTGAACACTTTCCAGTAAACTTTACGGTAGTAAATCAAATTTTATGGCTCCAATTAATATGCCCGACCAACTGAGAGAGTCATGAAATCAAATGCATGGATATTAATTGCATCATAACTGCACAAAATCCTTTTTCGAAGATTTTGTTTTGTGCTGCAAGTGCTTTCGTCCACGTTCAGCTGGCAATTACATTTATGGTTTTTTCACCGCCTTAGACTATCAATATTTTACCTATTTTCACCGCCTCAACTTCTCTACAAATAGACTTCATGCTGTAACAGAAAAAAAGACCAAACAGTTTGCTACATTTAAGAATAATAACAAATTGCGCCAGTGGAAGCCGTGGAGGAGATCGGCAAGGCCCAGCTGAACCACTTTGAGACCGAGACTGGCGTTCACATCCTTCTGCCTGACTCGAAAGGCAACAACTCGTAATCTCCCTTCCCAGCTGAACCACTTTGAGACCGAGACTAGCGTTCACATCCTTCTGCCTGACTCGAAAGGAAACAACTCGTAATCTCCCTTCACGTCCAAACTGCTACTGTGAAACCTCTCTGGCCTGAATTCCTCGGGCATTTCCCAGTCTTTCATCTTTTTCGATTGTCCACACATTCACGAATGCTCTGTTGTTGGCGAGGATGTCGTACCCTCCAATTTTACAGTGGTGAGTGGAAAGATGAGGAACCAACATGGGGGCCATCAGATGCAGCCTCATCATTTCTTTCACTATCCCCTGTAGGTATTCCAACTCACCAATGTCTTTCTCTTGCACCCATCTTTCTTTCCCCACTATTCTGTCCATTTCTTCGTTCGTCTTTGCTAGATTCTCAGGCATTTTAAGAAGTTCTCGCAGCGCCCATTCCACAAGTGTAGTAGAACTCTCTGTTCCGTCAGCTATCATGTCTCGCAGACCCAATAACACATCTTTCATGTCTTGCAATTTTGTTTTGAAAAATTTCAGTAATAAAAGAGAAGAGCTGTATAATTTATTTACCTAAGTGGAGGCCTTGATTTTGTTCCTAGTAAGGTTGTTGGCAGGATCATCAGTTTGTTGCAGCAAAACGTCAACCATATTGGCCGACACTCAATTATGCACCCAAAGAACCAAATTCTCATCGCCTCTGGTTTCTTTGTCAGAACAAACCTTCTCATAGTGCGAAAAATTAAACAATAGCTATCTGTAGCTTTCAGGAAAAAGAAATGCATGCATCTTCCAGCTGTCTGTTAAATGTGGTTCCATTTGTTATAAATTAATTACATTGGATTTATCAATGTCTGCTACCCAACACTTTATTACCACAAGATAATTCATGTTTATCTCTACTTTATATAACATTTGATTTTTTTATTGTTTGTTTTTTGCTGCATTATTTTTATTTCAAATAAAATAAATTGAAACAACAGGTGCCTTAGTAGTAGAGATTATATCTTTGAATTACATATTGTTAGCTATCTTATTGGGCAGCATTCTTTGCATTAAGATGAACAGGTATATTATTTAGCCTTTTTGATTCTAGTGATCCACAGGCCGAGAGTGGTAGCTAAAAACATTTTGAATTAGAGGCTGTCATTTTACATAGCTCAATTGTTCATGTTAAATTTATCACATATTACATTTGGTTTTTGTTTCTAGATTTCAGCCTGATTTTGGTGAATAGGGGTGAAATCCATTGAATGTGAAAGATGTATAGTCTTAGTTACATTTTATTTCGTAGGTTTTTTTTGGTAACTTTGTGAAGAAAAATTTACTATAATGTAATGTAATTTCAAATTAATTATTCATTATTGAATTTAAGGATACAATTTTTTTGAAATTTATTTTGTTGATTTATTTATAAATTATAGTTTTTTAAGAGTTTATTTTGCTGGTTTGTTTCTTATTTATCAAATGATCAATAATTTTGCATCATTAAAATCAAAAAAATTATTCAGTATGATTTTAATATAAAGTGGGGAAAACTGTAATAATTTATTTACAATTTGAATTTTAATATTTAAGCTTCTTCATTGTTAGTTTAATATTTACACATTTCAGTAGATTTTTTCATATTGCAGAATATTGTAATAAATTGTGCTATATTATGCTTTTTATTTTTTATTTTTCCTACATTTGAATTATAAACATATACATTTTGATGCATTGTTTTGTATTTTATTTGTTTACTTGTATTGCATATTTTAATATTATTTTATATTTGCATATTTCAATTTTGTATCATATTTAAATATGATTGGTTTGTGACTATATCTTTCAATTTTGACTTGTCCACTACTTTTTTAATTGTTCAACAAAATATATCCTCACTTTTTAGGCCAAACATTTGTTTAAAAAATTCTTATGTATGTATTTCAAATTTCTATTACAAACTTATATAAACACTAGGAGAAAACTTCATTTTATTTTTTTTATAATTTTTTTATAATTTTGTTGATCATTGAATGCTCTTCTGTAGTCAAATATAGATTGACTTAATTATAATTAATTGTAACTAGAATATAGAAATGTCACATTTAAAAAAAAAAAATTCTAAGGATATGATAATATGAATTGATTTACTTCAATTATAATTTTAATGTTCAATTTTATAACTATTTAAGTTATAATGCAAACAAGATTGTATATATTTTACACTACACTTCTTTCCCATGTTTGCTTCTATATATTTTTCTATCGGCGTAACCCTTGCACCCCTCGGGTGCAAGTGCTAGTTTATGCAAGTATGGGTACGCCGTGAGAGAGCCACTCATAGAATGGTGAGAGGAAGATAATACAAAAGAAACGCGCAAACATCCGGAGAAGAGGTGCCAATTCGGGAAGTAGAAAGAGAAGAAAATCAGATAACGAAGGGGTGTGATGGCTGTGTAATATATGTTAAAAACAATAATAAAAAAATAGCGAGAAGCAGTGCCATATAGGGGGCTGGTAAGACAGAAACAAGGAAAGCTGCGTGGAACGGAAAAGGGGTTGCATAGGAAAGAAGTGCAGACCCCAAAATAGAAAACCAAAATCAAAAGTTCTGAGTTGATACCATATGCTGGCCGAGAGAGGAGAAAGAAAAAGGAGGAGCCATTATTTGCGAAGCAGGGAGGCCGCACCATGTGAGATGGAGGAGTTGATTTGAAAAGCATCATCTTCAAATATATGGCAGGTTTGAATTAAGGGAAGGTGAGACGTGCATGAAATAAAAATTAAGTGTAGATTAAATAAAAAAGAGTAGGGGCGCGCTGCATGGTGAAGAAGGGTATATGAGAACAAAAAAATGTAGAGTAAGATTCATAGGTAGCGCATCATTTTGGAATGCCAGAGGAGAATACTAAGGGCACAACAAGGAGATTAGAGAGAAGTCTGGAGAAAGGGATAGTTGATCTACCGTAGTTGCCTTACATGGCCCGCAAAGAAGAGGAGGAAGAGGAGAGGAGGAAGAGGAGAAAATCAAGGTCTTCTCGCAGCAGCAGGAGAAATCGCAGCAGCAGTAGTTCCAGTCCATCCGCCAGCGAAATTGAAGAGGATGATATGGAGAAGAAAAAGAAGAAAAAAGATAGAGAGAGTAGTTCAAGCAAAAAGATTACCGAAGAAGAAATAATGGAGTATTTGGCCAAGAAGGCCCAGAAGAAGGTATGTGCCCTTCACTACACCCCGCCTTACATTTCATCTTCTACGCTAATTTAGGGATATTGCAGGCTGCCAAAGTTGCCAAGAAGCTCAAGACACAGAAAGTTTCGGGCTATTCAAACGATTCCAATCCTTTTGGGGATTCAAACTTGAATGAGAAGTAAGTAGTCTATTTTATTGTTTTTGGTATATTGCTATTTTTTCTGTTTTCGTATTGAGGATAAACATCCTGTTTTACGGGGTATTTATTCTACCAAAATTGAATGGAATTTAATACCTTTCTAATCCTTTATGTGTCTGGCTCTATACTCAACAAAACTTAATTTTTGAAGGATATTTATTCCACCAAAATTGAATGGAATTTAATACCTTTCTAATTCTTTATATGTCTGGGCCCTATACCCAACAAGACTTAATTTTTGGTTGGGTTCTATCTGAATCATTCAATTTCATCAGCAGACTAAAGACTACGTGACATATTTTTCTTTTTCAATTGCATCTGCTTAAATTAACATAAGCTCTTCCATGAAAACGTTCTGACCAAAAGAAACCAAGCATTCACAAACCTGCATCGTCTTGGGTTTATGGCTAGGCCCAACTGTAGTGAAGCCGAAATATCCTCCTCCATTGAGTAAGACATATTAGGATTGAAAAAATAATATAGATAGATTGAATGATCTTTTGAGGAAGTGCAAAATAAACAACTAAAAAATTTGAGGGATGGAAACGGTTACAGAGATTGATCAAATCAAAGAAACATACTGTCATCAAAATATTCGAATTTTGGCTTGATAAATATCAGCAATAAAGAGGCTATTCTAGGAGTTAATTGAATCAGGAATCATCTCACCAAAGAAGAACATGTATGTCAGTCCAGTATTCCTTGCTCAGATCAAGGGATGGCTCCTATGGGCTATGTAATTGAGCACAGGATACTATGACCAATAAAAAACACTTATCCCATTCTCAGGATCCATGAATTGTCATATCTTTTGTTTAAAGACTGAAATTAGATATTGGATTGTTCCTAAAATAGAACCATTGCAAAAATGATGAAGAGGATATGGCCATTCTTGATTGAAAGGGAGTTTTGTTGACACAATTAAAGGACATTCAAAACAAGCAAAACAAATCAAAATCAATTGAAGTGTTTTTCAAGAGATGGGGCCATGTGGGAACCAAAAGAGTTCTTCCAGTGCTTCCCCAATCTGCCCATGCTTTGAGAGTAGTGCTTTTCTTTCAAAGATTGAGGACATCTCTGAAATTAAGTGCCTAATATAAGGCCAATGCATCTCTATATATCTAATAATCGTAGTGATATGTAAGTTGACCATTCCCTGGGTTATTGATTTTACAATATTAAAAGCAGGTTGTACATGGATCTAAATAGCCTTAATTATTTTTTACTATGGTCTGAGAGATAGATAGGATTGAATGTTAGTATTCACTTGCAATATTAAATATATTCTTAATAGACAGTAATTAGACCTAAATCTCCTAAATTAGCCTCAATTATGGGGAGAATTCAAGGGTTAGATATTGAAAAATATTGCAATTCTTCTTAGGTGTTAATTGACTTGAAACAATTCTTGTTATATCAATAAACAGTGCCTTGATCCAAGTATATATTTTTCCTAAGTGGGCTTGATCTTGGGGGAAACTTCATGGTTAACTATGCTTGAGTTGGAGTAGCATTGAGATGGCTGACCTCCCAGGAAGTACCAATGCTTCAACCTTATGAGCATCACCTAGATACTGGCACTCACACTTATGTCACATACCTTCCATTCATTACACAATTGTACGTCCCACTATAGTACTTTCACTGTGATCATCAATTACATTGGGTACATTCACAGATGCTTCAGTACATTCACTCACTCCTACAATACATCTGAACCTAAGTTGCCGAATCGGGTACGGGTACGGGTACGGTACGCCGGTACGGCAATTTTTTTTTTTTTGGGTGGGTACGTTTGGGTACGTCCGTACATAAAACATATAAAAATCATAGATATAGACATATTTGCAGCCTAGAAAGTAAAAACAAGAATTAAATTTAGAATACCACATATCATGCATATGCTAAACAGTTGTTAGAACTATTAGTTTTAGGTGATCAGATTTAATGCACAGAAGATAATTCAAAAACAGAGACAATAACACAGCGGTTACCCTGGGAAAACCCTCCTCTTGAGGGAGAAAAAACCCAGCAACAAAGATCTCTCTTATATTTGATATTACAATGGCAACTTTACATATTACAATGAGGTCTAACACAAGACCGATATTCAGCTATGGCAAGATGAAAACATAAAACAGTCTGCCAAATCTTACCTGATATGTATGAGATGACTGTATACAGAAATAGCATTTAACAGTACTCACAAATAATGATTCTCAATCTGTTAAATATGAATCCGCATCATAATGCTTCACCCTTGAGTTCGCACAGATTTGAAGTGAAGGGTTCACAACTCAGCACGGATCCAATATGGCTGGGTTCACTCAGATCCGAAGTGGAGCAGATCCGAATGTGACTGAGTTCGCAACTTAGCACGAATATGAAGAGCTTGCATATGACGCAGATCTGAATGTGGCTGAGTTCGCAATAATTCGTATTCTCTTATTCGCACATAATAACCTGTTCATTCTATGCGCATTTGATAATGTAGAAGTGATCGAGCTTCTCCAGATAGAAGGTTCGCACTTGAGAGATGACCGAACTGTAGTAGATCTATATTGCTCAATGAACAATCTGTGTATATGTATAGGAGACAAGTCCTTCATGTCGGCCTCTTACAAAATCACATATCTCATTAATGATGTCGGCCTAGAAGTATATTAAATGTCTTCTATGAATTTTGAATTCTTCCATGTCGGCCAAAGCATGAAATAAAAAACAATAAAAGTAAATTGAATAGCCAACGGCTATTATTCAATTTAAGACTTCCTCGAAAGAAGTGAGCTGGAAGGAGCTACCGAAGCTGCTAAAACATTAACACTCCCTCTCAGCTAGGGAGATAACTTCCAGCTACATGATATGAATCATCTTCATATGAGGTTTATCTGCCACCATTGCCTGCAATCAGATATAAAGAGAGAAATATCACCTCAATGTGATATCAACCATCACATGGTTAAGAACTAGTGTTCATCACTTGCGTGATGTTGTCACCTCAACGTGACTTTCACCATGGTTCTCCCAGAAGGTGAAACACAAGTACAAGAAGATCATCACGGACTCTCTCCGTGATGTTGTCATGGAGTCACCACACTGACATCCACCATATTTCGACTCGAGGAGGGTGGGCTTGAGGGCTTTCTACTTCCTCAAATTCTTCCAATCCACGAGAGAGAAAGTGCAATAGTAGTACAAGTGTTCATCA
>VDFB02253172.1:28110-58472 GCA_007258455.2 Sequoia sempervirens | reverse complement strand
AAACGGCGGGGCAGGTTCCGAAGGGCGGAAAGATGCCCGGGAAACACCGCCGGGGTGGAAAATGAAAGAGGGAAACCCGATAAGGGAATCCTATAGGCCCGGGCCCGGAGGGGCCCAGGGCCGCCCCAAAGCCCGAAAGGCCTAAGGAACCCACAAGGCCCCGGAGGGCACCAAAATTTAAAAGGGAAACCACGATCGATCTTAGGATGAAACTTTAGGGTAATATCGACCATGCAAAATGTCAAAAAAAGAGGGGTACGCAAAATGAGGCAGCCCCGACAGACCCGACAAGGCGAAAGAAAAGAGGGTCCCCGTTCCTAACGGGGCGTGTGTGCTGAGGGCACAACAAATGGCTTACTCAAGTAGAGAATGCCCGTGAGCGCTTCTAGGGATAAATATTCATTCAGACCCGTAATCTCCGGGTTTCAAGCAGTGAATGTAAACGCTTCCCAAGGATGAATCCAGGAGAGCGAGATCCTTAATTGGGTCAGCTTACATGACATCTCAAAAGTGTGTGTAGAGTGAGTTCATTCCTTTCCTAGGGATAGTAACCAAGGTTATTACTTGAACCAAGTGAGCTACATAAGTTGTCTAACACCAAAAGTAACCTGGACATTGCCCCGCTGCCAGTCAGGCGTCCATAGCCCCGGTGGAGTTGTCGCTACAATCTCATGGATATTGCTCTACTGCCGGCCGGGCGTCCATAGCCCCGGTAGAGTTATCCGAACACCCATACGGTCGTTTATTTTCTTTTTTCATGTTTTCTTTTCTCTTCTTTTTACTTTGATATTTCATTTCCCTTGTACCATTTAGCTCGACCGGGTAAGCATTGAAGCCTACAATGGGTTTGAGACTGCAGTGGTCACTGGAGTAGACTTTAGGATTTTTTACTCACTTGGGTGTCGTGACAACCATAGCACGGTCCTTCAGAATTATTTATTATGTAATTTGTGCGAGATCCGAGATGTGGGTAAGAAGATCCGGCGAAGGGTCAAGTTCTGAGCAAAATTCAGACAGGGAAATCATTCACGGACAGCTCTGCAAAGACCGATAGTCTAGAGTGAATGTTTAGCCAGAGAACACAAAGAACGGACAGCAGAGTGAACCGCTTGTTAGGCAAGCACGGCCACCACAAAGGAGCGGGAAACCTCTCTCGAAACAAAACTGCCGGGAGGGAGAAAGCAAAAAAAATGATGCGAACAAAACGCAACAAGCAAGAAAGCAACTATTCTATCCTATGCATAGGTATTTACAGCGAAGAGCTCGAAAGAGCTCAGGCTTGGAAGTAATGCTTCAGGTGTTGCCCGTTGACTGGCAGTGGGACGCTTTCACCGGTTAAGTTCTTTAAGCGGAAGGCATTATCTCCCAAAATCTCAGCTATCTGAAAGGGGCCAAGCCAGAGCTTGTCGAATTTATTGTGCCCCCCTTTCTTTTCACGGGCCTTGTCCCAGTATAGGACCAAATCTGCAATCCTAAAGGCCTTGATTTTGGCTTGGCGGTCGAACCATCTCTTTACCACGCCCTAATGTTTGGCGAAATTTTCTATTGCGCGATCTCGAACTTCCTCTAAATGTAAAAATTCAGCTAAACGAGCTTCCCTACGATCTCCTCCTTCATAAAAGTCGTTGATGAATTGAAGAGTCAAAATTTTTAGGTGG
Source organism: Sequoia sempervirens (assembly GCA_007258455.2). Classification (NCBI taxonomy): domain Eukaryota; kingdom Viridiplantae; phylum Streptophyta; class Pinopsida; order Cupressales; family Cupressaceae; genus Sequoia; species Sequoia sempervirens. Next base: position 56,814 of record VDFB02253172.1, on the reverse strand, counting down.
ATGGGGAATATTGGCTCAAGACCATAGACAAGGTGGAACGGAGAATCACCAAGGGCAGCCTTATGGCGGGTGCGATCGGCCCAAAGGGCGAAACAAAGTTGGGTATGCCAGTCCTTGGGATTCCTATCTAGCAGCCTTTTGATCACGGTAATCAAATTCTTGTTTGTGGACTAGGCAAGGCCATTGCCCTGAGGGTAGTAATTGGATGAAAATTTGAGGGCAATCCCATAGTCAAACGCCCAGCTAGCAAATTTTAAAGAAGCGAAGGCAGGTCCATTGTCACATACTAGAGCATACGGACAACCAAAGCGATTTAAAATAAAACTTTCTCAGAAATCAGTAACTACTTCAGTTGTACAATGCTTACAAACTATTGCTTCCGTCCATCTAGTACAATAATCGGTAGTGGTTAGAATGTACCTGTGTCCCGCAGATGATGTAGGGCTTACCGGACCGATGAAGTCGAGACCCCATTGTGCAAAAGGCCTTACCTCCAACACGGGTTGTAGTGGGATAGCAGCATTCCTCTCCCTGGTGGCAGCGGTTTGGCACATATGGCATGAACGGACATGGCCATGGGCATCTTTGAAGACAGTTGGCCAGTAGTACCCTGCCCTTAATATCTGATGGGCCGTAGAAGAACCCGAGCCATGGCCTGTACCAAACTTATCGTGAAACTCCCTCAAAACACGTTCTGCTTCCTCCTTGCCGAGGCATCTTAGATAAAGGCCCTCATGATTCTTCTTATAGAGAATGGACCCCTGTAACATATAACCGTTGCTTTTCAATCTGAGGGCCCTCTTCTGAACTCCTTGCAAATGCGACGGACACTTATGATTGAGCAGATAATAAACGACATCTTGATACCACTCCCCCGGGGAGACATCTTCAAGCTGATATTGCTGTACCGTGAGTTCAAGTCTGGCCTCTGTTGCTGTTTTGGCCATTGTACGGGTGAGTGCCTGTCCTCTTACCAATTTCATTGGTTGGATCTCCATATCATATTCTTGGAGCAGGGTGACCCACTTAGCCCTCCGTTCACCCAACTCGTTTTGCATGAGAAGTGTTTTGACTGCTGGGTCAGGGACAATTGCGAACACCTTATTGCGTAGAATGTAGTGTCTAAATTTCTTTACTCCCCTGATGAGAGCGTACGCCTGCTTCTCTATGTTGTGGTAACGCAATTCAGCATCTTTGAGGGGTGCGCTCATGAAGGTGATCAGATGCTCATTTCCTTTGTCATCCTTTTGGGTCAACATACTGGCACAAGAATGCTCCGAAGCAAATGAATAGATATAGAACGGCTTCAGATAATCTGGACTGACCAACACAGGCACCTCAGCAATGGCTCATTTGATATCCTCAAAGGATTGTTTGGCCTCTGGTGTCCATTCAACTTTAGCGTCTTGCTTGAGCATGGCATTGAGAGGTTTGACTATTTCCGCGAAGCCGGTGATGAATTTCTGGATGAAATTAATCTTTCTGAAGAAAGACTTTAATTCCTTCTTATCGCCTGGCCAATCTTGAGTAGCGATTCAATGTGTTTAGGATCAATGGAGATTCCTTGCTCGGAAAGATGATGTGCCCGAGTAGTCTGCCTTCAATCACCCCAAAAATGCACTTCTTGGGGTTGAGAGAAACCCCGAATTCCCGGCATCTCTGAATTACTTTGCATAGGTCGGAGACGTGATCACCTCGCTTCTTGGAGAATACAGTCAAATCATCCATATAGATGATTATACATTTGCCAATCAGGTCCTTGAAAGTGATATCCATGGCACGTTGGAAAGTGGCGCCGACGTTGATGAGCCCGAACGACATTCTTCTGTACGCAAATGTCCCCGACTTAGTGGTGAACACAAATTTTGTATATCCTCATATTGTTCATTACTTGATTATATCCGTAGTATCCATCGAGGAATCCACATCATCCGGGAGCCATTGACACGGCGACTTCATCCAAAGGAAGGTACCGCATAGTTGTCCTTTCTCGAGGTGCGGTTGAGGTTGCAGAAATCCACACATCCGGGATCTCTCCATTCTTTTTCCTAATTGTGACCAAGTTAGCCACCTTAATGGAATGCCCAATGGGAAAGATGATTCTTGCTGAAAGTAATTTCTGCACCTCCTTGTAAACAATAGGTTCTAGCAGGGCATTAATAGGGCGCTGCCACTGGCGGAATGGCCTCACCTCAGTCTTTAGAGGGATGGTATGCATGATGACCGATGTGTCGTATGTTTTCAAGTCTTCGTAACTCCATGCCACCACGTCAGGATATCTGCGCAAAGCATCTGTGATTCCCCTCTTCTCTTCGGGCGTGCATACCTTTCCAATGAAAACATTCTTGATATCCTTGATCGTTCCTAAGTTGTGAGCATTGCACTGGCTGCTTATAGTCTCCTTTTTCGTTTGCCGGTCTTGATCCCTGATCTGATCCAAATCGAATACACGCTCCAGCTGAACCATCCCTCTAGGGATCATGTTGGTTTTCAGATTGATAACCCCTTCTATGTCTAATTCAGCCTCCTGTGGATCAGCTTCATCGATTATTTGGGCAGCAAAGACGTCGGAGCTTGTGATGAACTGGAGTATATGCTTATCATCATTAAAGACTTGTAGGTGGGTGACATTGTCCAGGACCGATGGCGTAGATGTCAGTTCAACAGTGAACTTCTTGAGCCCTAACAAAGAGAGGGGCTGCAACGTGCTAGCTGATTGAGCCAAGGTATCAGCTGTGCGATTCTGAGCATGAGGGATCAGTTATATGTTGACTGCATCTAGGCCCTCTAAGAGATCCCACACCCTGTGTCTATAATTGGCGAGTCTTCGATCATGGCAGGAGTACAATTTTCTGACTTGCTTAACCACAAGTGCAGAATCTCTGAAGACTTGTAGTACTCTCACATTTTTCCTCAAGGCCATAAGAAGGCCAAGGACCAAGGCCTCGTACTCTGCCACGTTGTTGGTACAATAAAACTGCAATCGATGGGCGGCAAGAAATGTCTTACCCGTTGGACTGATGAGTTCAATCCCCGCCCCAGCTCCTTGTCTTGACTTTGATCCATCAAACCGGAGTGTCCAGCACTCAGAGGATTCCTTATATTTGGGTTTGATTGAGCCTTCGTTCTCTTTTGGCTGGACATCGGGCCTAGTGATTTTAGGAAGGCTTTCCTGGTTGAGGCAACGATCAGCAGGTGGTCTTGGTGGTGCCTCCTTTGGTGTTTCCGTCGGAGGAGCAGCGACTTTCTTAACATGCTCCACTGCTGCTTGGCACAAGCAACAGTCAAACTCGGAGTGAGTAGCGTTGTGGACCCTACACCAATTCGGCAATAATAGGTCTTGGAAATTCATTTTAGCTCCTAGGCTAAGCTGATCTCTTGCGCATTTTTCCATAAACTCCTGGAAGCCATCGAGCAATCCCTAGTCGTGATTTTGAACCAGCTCATCATCAGCTTCTGCCAACATTTCTTCATCTGGGGGCATTTGCTCGGAACCCGCCGAGGGGCTACATAATACCAGCAATACCTCATCTGCCCATTCTTCCTGAAGCTCAAGCTCATTTTGGTAAGCAAAAGGGTGGTAATTCCCCAAGTCAGTCTCTACGAACAGCACCTCGCTGAGATTATTGTATTCCGTGATCATATATTTCATCCGGGGTTCACGGTCAATACGAATCTGATTTGGCAGCCCCTTCCACGACAGCCACATGTGAGACAAGTCGGTGGCGATGTATCCATTCAGCGCCTTGGTAAACTCTCTCCCCAGAATGATTCCATAGGCATCAAGTATGTTTGCCACTTGGATGTCCACAACCTGCTGTATCCGGGGGTCCGCAGCGATTTGCATGGGGATGCGATTTATTTCACCCACGATATTAATCTTTGTTTTGTCGAGTTGGGTGACCTTTCTCTTTGAAGGCGTGGGGGTGATGCCAAGAGCCTTGCACATGGCCAAGGGCATAACGTTGACAGATGCGCCTGAATCGAGCAGGCAGTTGTGCAAATTCTTGCCAAAGACCCTAATAGTAGTCAGGAATGGGGGAGTTTCCAGTCTCCATTGGAGGATGCCCATGGGTGTGTCCATTTGAGCTATTTGGCCTTTGTTCCTGTCACTACCTATATCCTTGGTTTGTTTAAATTGCTGGTCCTTGGGAGGCTGTCTACCAGCCCTCTTTGGCTCCTTTTCAGTGTATCTGCCAGCCGACTGATTGATGGGCATATGATTCATTCTTCCGATGTTATCCTGTATCTCTTGTTCTTTCCTGGGCTCCTCAAAGGTTACCCTCTTGGCCGGGGTCTTTTGTGTCGTGCTAGATGAGGGAGTCCCATTCAGAACCCTAAAAAAGGCGTGCCTCATGGTAGGAACCTTAAGCAATTCGAAGGCCGACAAACTAATTTTGACCTTCTTGAACTCCTCCGCCACATACTCACCCATTTGCTCAATTTCAGAGCTAAAGGCCTGGCCTATGGGAGAACTAGGAGTTTGAATCTTGGTTTGCCCAGGCGGATTTTGGGGTTGGATCTGAGGCTGACCTTGCAGTTGGTTTTGGGAGTGGTTCCTGTTGAGATATTGGGTGGGTATATGAGGGAGCCCCGGGTTATTGCTGGCATTTGGATCAGGCGGGGTGGCGAAGTTGTTCGGTGGGGTAGAAGTTGTGAAGGGTCCACCGGCTTGTCTATTCCTAAGGAAATAGGGACTTGACCGCTGATGGAACATGTGGACCTCATCCACAAATGACTCTTCTTCATCCACCGGACCGTTATCTACCGAATCAAAAAGCTGAGCTAAGGTTGATTCATTACTTACCTCTGGCGCTTTCTCATCCTCGATGGGGGTGGGCTCGGCTTCGGGTTCGTTGCGGTCCCCTCGCAGAAACGACGCCTAATTGACCACTAGACATGAGGAATCGTAGGGCTCCTATGGGACGATGTCCCTGCAGCTGGCATTATCAACGACATTTTGTACTTCCACCTGGAAGATTTCGGCCGCTGTCTGGAACTCAGGGCAGTCCAGCTCAGAATGCCTGCTGGTTTTGTGAAGTCGGCACCATCCGGACAAAGCTGCCTCGTCCAGATACACACCGCTGGATGTTCTGTCATTGCCTCACTGGTTGATCAAACGCGTAATGACCTAATAGTTGGACCTGTGTTCTCTCATAAAGCGGTTTTGCCTCCGAGAAGGCCTTCTTCCAGATTTTCTCTCGATTGGAGTTCCCGCCTCCTCATAATTCTACCCGAGGAGGTGCCCGCTTCCGATTATCTCTGTTGTCTCTATTGTCTCGAGACTCCCGACTGTCCCTGTTGAGATTGGCCTGAAAGTTGCATTGGGAGGCCTGCAACTGATTATTCTGGTTCTTCAGATGCGTCATCTCTGTGGACATCTTCTTAATCATTTCGGTCAGCTCTTCTAGCTTGTCTTTCTCGGCCGCACCTCCAGGCGACGGGCCGAGTTTTGGAGAAAAGCGGGCGGGGCTGCCGGCTGATTTTGATATGCTGGAGGAAAGTCCGGTCCCGACAAGTATAACGGCGCCTGGGGCTGTTGGGAATATGCTTGCTGTTGCGGAGCCATCTGAGAATAGTTGTACTGATGCTGGGGCTGCAATAAGACGTTGCTGGAGGCGCATAATTCAACGGCTGCCCCGGATGTGGCACCATGGGCAATTGAGGCACCTGGTTCATGAGAGGAGTTTGGTGAGCAAACACTGATTGAGCCCCTGAATTTGCATTGGATGGGCGACGGGCCCCAAAGAGGGCAGAGGGCCGGATATATTTTGTCCCAAATCCGCACTTGCAATGACAGCTTCTGCGTAGGCGGTCAGTAAGGTAGCAGGCGGCGGGCGCATCCTTTTTACCAACGCCGCTGTGAGGTTATCCAGGGCCGCGTAGTAGACCGGCAGAGCAGCCGCATCATTATGGAGGTACGGATCCTGAAGCCTCATGTGAGCTCGGTGAAAGCGATCATTGAAGGAGCCAATGGGTTCGTTGACCTCCCTTCTGATGGACATGAACTGCTGGTAAAGGTCAGCGGGGTTGACAGGAATCTTGTACTTCTGCAGGAAGGCATTCTTCATCAGGGTCCACGAGGTGATCGATCCCTGCGGCAGATTGATGTACCAATAGAAGGCCTCTTCTCCCAACGAATGCGGAAAGAGGCGACACGCCACGTCCTCGTGACCCACCTGCATTTTGGTAATCGCCATTTCGAATATCTTGATATGCTCTTCGGCTGTTCTTTGCATATCACGTGGATGGATTTGACCTACCCATGCTGCTATGAGGGTCCAATTTGCATAGCATGTACATGCATGCACATGACAAGTGGTACTTAAGGGTATGGCTAAATGTTCTATTCCCTAATTTTAAGTTTAGCCAAGATACTTGAGACATGAGAAAAACTAGCCTTTTCTATTAAATCCAAATTTTAAATTCTTCATATCCTCGAAATTATGGTACAATCCAATATTTTTTATTTATTTTTAATTATTCAAAGGCACCAAGTTACAATACTCCGCCAAATCTTCACCATCCAATTTTCCCCATTTCAGTCATCACCATTGAACCTCCTATAACCTTACAGTCTCCTTTTCAAACTAATTGCTCATTTAAAATAATTTTCCCTATTTATCCCTAAAGTTTAAGCTTGGTAAATATTCGTCTAATAATTATTTACCTAAACCCATATTTTTAAATTATTTTGTACATTCAAATCCTAATATTAAATAGAATGTGAAAGCCTCTTTAGGAGAAGATATCAACAAAATTCAAACCATCACTCTATCTTTAGAATAAACATCATCAAAAAGGTCCTTCCTTTATGTCTTAAACATCTTTTCAATCCTCTAAAAATCTATAAATTGGAAGCCCTCCAAGACATTTTCTATCAATTTTTTAATGCAATATTATGTTTTCAAATGGAGCACTAACATCATTTCATAAATTAGGCAAAGCGACATTCAATAGTGTAACTAAGAGGTTAATATGGGTTGTCATTAGATGTTTGTATTATTTTAATCTCTTTAATCACCTAATCTTGAGTTTTTGTACTTGATTTTGATTGATCAAACTACTTTTTTATCAAGTTTTTTCCCATATACTCTACAAAAATATAGAACACCAATGGGATGACTTTTTTCAATGGCATTTTGGTAAAATAAAGGAGTATCTAGAATCACCGTCTATCTCATGCCTCTAATTCTAAGAAAGCCTCTATTGCTATATATATTTTCCACATCAATTCTATTGGAGGCACTTCTAGCACAACATGATGAGAGGTAAATATATGGTTGTTTATTTTATCAATCACACCTCAGTTGGATATGAGCTCAAGTATACTCCTATGGAATGAATATGTTTAGTAGTTATCTTTAGGTCACAAAACATTTGACAATACATGCTTAAACATCAAACAAATCTCATTTATTGTGTAAACCAACTCAAAGTATTAAGAGCATCCCTTATAGGGGTTAATGACCAAGGGGGTCATACTCCATGAATTTGACATTGAATATGCGGATGAAAAGACCATTAAATAATAGGTCATTGTTAATCAATTAGTTGAAGCTCCATAAATAGATAATAATTACATTGTAATGCCTTCTACAATAATATTATGGAATCTTATGTGTTGAAGCTTAAATTTTATGTATAAATCTATTGAATAAGTCTAAGTTAATAAAATAATTAAAATATAATCATGTCATTACTATAATATAATTGTCATATATTTCTTTTTAATATTAAAATGACTCAAATAAAAATAAAATAAAATAATGCTAAGTAAAAAAATCCGAAGTAAATAAAAGTGAAATATTCTTTAGTAATTATATTATAAAAGTTTATTGCAAAAAATGTGTATAGATTTTCCACTTTCATGTTTTTATTACATTTTCTGATCAACATCAAGATTTTTTTTGCATTGACATTTTTTGTAACACTACACTCCATAATCCAAAAAGATGGCGAATCACAAAATATGATTGAAAAAAATTATACACAATTTTCTACCAAAAGTTTTACAATACATTCTATAAACTATAAAAAATGATATCTCTAGTCTTAATAATTTAAAATAAAATAACTTTAATTTAAATATTTATAAATACTCTAAAAATATTTATATTTTGGATATCTGAATTATTATAATATTATATGACATAATACCTTCCACAAGTCCTTCGAAAATTTTACCTTATTACAAGGGCTATTTAACTACACATACACATTCAATATAAAGAGAATCGACAAATAAACTAAGTTTAGTGCCGGTACCATACATGAGATCGGGCAGACAACCTTCCCTCGGACAGTTCCCCTCTCACACGTGCGTGCTTGTTAAACCTATCAATCAAACTTATTTCTAGTAAATGATTTATTGGTTCTTGTTTAATATTTTACCGGTAAAACAGATTTGAACGTTTTGTCGTTTTAATAACTTGTAATATGTCTGTATTTAACCTTTCCCCAGGTTCTCAAAAACTTATTTGTACGTAGCTGCCGTTCGTGAGTTCTCCACCCATTTTTGGACAACTCCCTGAATTGATTTCAATTAGCACAAGGAGGAGGAGAATCAGCAGCTATGGCTCAAGAAGCATCAAAGGCCACCGTTCTGTTTCCTGCAGAGTCATGTCAGGCGGATCCCCCATATTTTGACAGGCTTCTTGGCATCATTGGAGGAGGTGATCTGAGAGCTAACACCTCCTTCGCTGCCATTAACAACTTCGATAAGAAGTTTTTAACTTCAATCCATGACAAAGCTGCCATGGATCTCACAAAGCCTAGGGTTGCAAAGATTTTGCAGTTGGAGAACAGGCGTGGAAAAAGATACGAAGTGTGCCATAAAGGAACACAGTTTTCCACTGATCTTGTTCCGGTGAACCTCAAGGATTTGAAAATTGGGCGGCGCAATGAGTGCGTTGTGTTATATGGGAAACTCTGTGTTGATGCTTTCCAGTTTGGGAGAGTCTTTACTGTGCTAGAGGATGTTGAGACTAAGATGGCAGTGGTTCTTTCTATAGTTCCTGAAGATCCCCAATCTTGTGATCAGTATTTTGCAAGAATAAATTATCCACGGAACAGGAATGTTGCTGTCATGGAGCCCATGCTTATAAAAGCTGAAAGCGGTCTTATATACATTCAGGTAGAGAATCCCCTTTCAATTGAATGGATAAGGCCAAGAAAAGTTGCAGATTCTGGGGACGCAAACGTTACAGTTGGTATAGAAAAATTCGAGGGCTGGATGGATTGTGCAAATTACACTTATAATGCAAAAGAATGGGAGAAAAGTATTCGAAATTTTACTAAATGTGAGATAAGCTACTTGAAGGGACTGCGTGTGGATGACCTCTCACTCCTTGACCTGTACTATAATAGATTTCACGCCCAAATGCAACTTGGGCGACATGCCCAAGCGCTACAAGATGCGGAGAAATGCCGTAAGCTCGACTCTTCCAACAGCTATGGGTTCAAGAATAAAATACAAGAATTCTTGCCTATCGGGAGATCCAAAGATCCGTATCATTTTCATTTTCAAGATAAGGACGACCAAAACTTCACTTCCACCTATAGCAAATCGTTAGACATGGGTGAAACCATTACAGGAGAAGCAGGGCCTGGCGCACCAGATGGAGATTTCTTTGGGTCAGTGGAGATCAGAACGACAAGGAATGGGTGTGGCAGGGGTTTCTTTGCCACGCGCAATATTCAGGTAGGAGAGGTGGTGTTGATTAGCAACGCTTTTGCTGTGTCCGACAATGCTATGGCCGATCCCGTCAAGAATGGGCTGCTTCAAAAGGTGAAAGAAGCGCTGAGTTCATGCGGAGACAACAGGGCGAAACTCTTTCTTTCTCTTGCAAGCCGCATCCCTCAATTGGCACACTTCCTTCCCCAAATGTCAGATTTCATAAAGGAGTCCGCAGAAGAGAACAAACTGTCAGCTAGAATGGGAGAGCATACAGTGCCTGGAATATTTGACAGCCTCGTCCTTCATATCATAGAACGCACAGCATTGGACAACTCGTCTCCAGGTGTTGTCCGAACTAATGGTGTGAATGCACTCTTTTCTGCTTCCATTCCCTCAAGGCGCTATTATGGGGTATGGCTCGCACCTTCTTTTCTTAACCATTCATGCGCGCCCAACGCAGCAAGAATAGGTGCAGGTGATATTTTGAGAGTCTATGCGACCAAGGAAATCGAAATGGGTCAAGAAATCACCATACCCTATTTCGGTGTCCTGGTTCCCCATAATATTCGACATCCACTTTGCCAATCCTTCGGCTTCGGCTGTGAATGCAAGTGCAAAAGATGCGAGGTGGAAAGAAAGTTTATTGATTCAGATTCACTAGTTCAGCAACTTTACAGTGACTATTTTGCTGCCTACACATCCGAGAACCAGCGGTCTTCTTTATTGATGCAGCTTCTGAGACGAGTGGAACACCATTTACGAATTTTCAACGATAAAGATAGTGAAGCATGGATTCGATCCTCGTTTCTGCCAGTTTATATGGCACAAGTTACTTGCAGGAATGCGAATCCATGCCGACCGGAAATTTTATTTAAAGAAGCATGTTCGATACTTGAAACATGTCCTGGGGATGTTCAATTTCTCATATTCTGCGAATTTTGCATTCTGTTTGGCAGGGACGCAGCAGTCTCCAGCTCGACATCATTTCTGAGACCGGGTTTAGCGCAGGAGGCCTGTTTTTCCGTATACAGACGGCAGAGGGAGGATATTCTACAAGCTGTTTTCAATGAACTGTTAGAAGAATATTCTGAAATAAAGTGACACAATGATCAAGCGTATATTTTAAATATGTTTAGTAGTTATCTTTAGGTTACGAAATATTTGACACTACATGCTTGAACATCAATCAAATATAAATTATAGTATAGATCAACTCAAATATCTCGTATTAAGAACATCCCTCATAGGGTGAATAGCCAAGGGAGTCATACTCTAAGGAAGTATATACATGGTTGTTTATTACATCGGTCACACCTTAGCTGGATATGAGCTCAATTATACTCCTATGGAATTAATATGTTTAGTAGTTATCTTTAGGTTACAAAATATTTGACACTACATGCTTGAACATGAATCAAATCTTATTTATAGTGTAGATCAACTCAAATATCTCGTATTAAGAGCATCCCTCACAGGGTGAATGGCCAAGGGAGTCATACTCCATGAATATGTGGATGAAAAGACCATTTAATAGGTCATTGTTGATCAATTAGTTGAAGCCTCCTTTAATAGATACACATCCCGTGATAACAATTTTTCCTAATGAATCCATTTTCATGGTTAGTGACACATCAATATGAAAGCTCTACTTTGATGGTTCATACACATAGCATGGTTCAAGAGTTGGCATCCTATTCATTATCACCTAGGGAAATTTCATCCATAAGGATTTTAGCTTGTCGGCAAAATATGAGACTTTGATTACAAGGCTTAAATTGGTTATCTAGTGGAAAATCACATAATCACATGTCTATGGGGACTCTCAAATTGTGACCACATGGATTAATAATGAATAGAGGATACCATTCCATCATTGATAAGAATCCTAAAGGATGGTACAAAAGTGGGATGCTAATGTATAGTAGGTGCATGATTATTGACTCACTTGCCAATCGGCGATGTGCTTGTTGAGAGTCGAGACTATTAACCATTGTGGCACTGTTGTTTCATGGATAGACTTTTTAGCTTCTACAGATTTAGAGGATGCAACTTCATCTGATGCTTTAGAATCACTTTGCCATATTGGCTAGAGAGAGACAAGGTGGAACTTCCAGCTTTCCTCCATGGGAAATACTTTCTGAATCACCTTACAACTTGGAACCATTGGTGAAATTTTTGGCCATATGGACCTCCCTCTTCTTATTTGTATTGCAAAGCACAAAGGTATCGAACATTGGCTCACCAAAGGAATGTGGATTTTTTATTCAACCCATTTGCTCTCTTTTGCATATACTAGAACAAGCAACATAAATTAATGATTGAAGGATTGATAGAGTTAACAATGTGTATGAAAGACAAGTTGGGAAGCTTGGAGAAGGAGATGCATTCTCAGTGCATGATTGAGAATCCATTTTCTTAGTAACAGTTGCCCTATGGTTGCTATCAATAATTTCTTCTTATTATAGTGAAACCAAAGCTGCCATCATCGAAGTAGGTGCAATTGAAGTCTTAACCGAACAACTTACAAATTTTTCTCCAAATGCATTACAAGAAGGACTTTGGCTTCTACCAAACTTTTTTTCTTTCATTAGTGGTTTACTGCAGTCCATTTCTCTATACTTGTTTTGCATCCCTGTTATGTATGCTAAGTGTGTGTGTTTAGTACTCTTTACTTGAGGTTGTCCATATTCTATTGTATTTGAAGTGTTCATTCTTTCCACTTTTGTAGAATATCAATGCTTGGCTATGTAGAATTGAACATATCAACACTTGATGCATTATCTAAATAATTTTCTTTTGTGTGCAATCTTGTTCAGGTTCATCTTGAATGGCATTTTAAAGTGGATGACAATATGGTGGTTGTCACATCTCATAAATCTATACCTTCTTTAGTTGAACTTGTGCGACTTAAGCCTATGCTAGATCAATCAGGTGTAACTTCACTTGCTCTAGTGCTCTTAATTGAGATTGAAAAATGCCAATAATGGAAACAAGTTGGCCATGGGTCAAGTGGGAGCCTTAGACATCTTAGCCAAATATCCATCCGTGGGTCCTCAAGATGTAAAATAAGAAGCTGTAACAGGTTTACAAAGAGTTCTATTGAATAGTCCTAATATCTGGCACTAGGATTCTACAATAGGTATTGTCATTCAGCTTATAGCAGTTCTTCAATTGGGTTCAAGGGGGCTAGATTGAAATGTGACTATGTCCCTGCAATCTATTTTTGAGTCAGAGAACATTGAAAATGATGATGTTGAAAGGCAAGCAATAAGATCATTAGTACAAATGATTATTGTGGGGTTTGAGAGAGAACAAGAAGCTGAAATTGGTGCACTAGTCAAGCGATCAACTTAAAGCTCTTCAAAGGCTTTAGTTATTCTTGATGCTAAAGTCAATTCAATAGAGTTAAGTTTATGCAAGATTTTATCATCATCTTGTTCCTTAGAGTTAAAGGAAGTTACCGCATTGCTCTGGAGTATTTTAATTTCCATCTCGAGAGGAAAGGAAACTTCTATAGCTTCCAATTCTATCTAGCCCCTTGTAGACCTTCTTACAATAGATTCTAATCCCATTTAGGAAGTTAGAGTTTGTGCCTCTAATAATTTGTTGGATGGTGAGCAACAGGAAGAGGTTGTTGCAACATATGACCATCCCCAATGCAAGATTGACATGGCCAAAGCTAGGGTAATTGATATTGTTCTTGAAATCCTCCTTGATGCACCACATTATCTATGTTCTTTGATTGTAGAAGTAAGCATATAAGACCAAAATAGGGTATTGAGAGAAAATATCCTAGAGAAGCCCCAATCTCTTACCAACCTGCAACTCACACCTAGTCAAGATATTGAGTTGTTACTTGGATTGCTTGAATCACCATCCCATTATGTCCAACACCTTGGAGCTGAATTACTTTCACATCTTATTGCCCAGAACTTTTCAGAGAGATGTTATAGCATTGCAAGCTGTAGTGCCTCATGTATAGCTGGGAAGACTTGGAATTTCAAACTTACATATAAATGAAAGCAACAAAGGTGCTTAAAGTTGTTGTTGTCAGCTGGTCAAATGCCATTTTAGATGTTGGTGGCATTATTGAACTCCAAAGGTTCTTTAACAACTTGATCCACAACCATCACATGCATTGGTTCTTTCAAATGTCTTGTGCTTTAGATGCCAGTACTATTTAAAAGTGCCTCTTGCAATTCTTGTGAAGCAGCTATGATCGAGTTGTGTGAAAACTGTAGTAGTATCTCTTAGTGAATTGATTATTCTTTAGACAAATTGTTGATGGTGTTTTTATGCACTTCTCAACATAGGCACTGCATAGGTGCACTACCTCTCTTGAAAGACAATCTCCCATAATTGAATTGCAGAACACTATCCTAAGGTCTCTCAGATGTCAGGTCATGACAGTGCTTAGATACCTCAGTAGTTTGATGTGATTTGCTAGAATCACAAGGCGGTCTTACAGAAAATACAAAGCAAGGACACAAAGCATGGAAGTTGGATCTTGAAATGGAGTTCTTAGGATGGGAAGTTGTTATGCACCGGCTGTGGGTTCAAACAACAATCTTGAACTCCATTTAGTTGTTGGATTTGGCTTTACAATGTGCAATGAACCTTAACATAGGTCAGTTACTAAAAAAAAAAGGAAAAGGGCGAAGGAGAGAAAAAGTTCCTAAGTCTGAAGCTCACTATGAATAGTGACAATGGAGTTCCTGCCATGGACAATTCCTTAAAACAATATCCCACTTAACCAGGGATTTCACAGTATCATGGAAATTGTGCTATCTTCTAAGGGCTGCAGATATTTCATCCTTCATCCATCACATACATGCATGAATCAAAGATAAATGTTTGGAGCAGCTTTTAAAATTAAGTCCAGGCTAACTTTGCACAGCTATCTACCATCAGCAAACAGCAAAAAGTATGGACTAAGGAATCATCAACAAGGCAGGAATTTTCACAATCACCCAACAGCATTCCTAAGATTTAACCAAAGAAAGAAAACAGCTAACTAAGCAACAATAAGATCTAAGTCAAGCATCTAACATTGGAGAATGAATCAAATAACATGAGATAAACCAAGGAAATACACCAAGTCAATGCTATTTCTTGTAAATTTCTGCAGCATGTCTTTACAACAACTCAACTCTCTCTTTGCAAATGAGAGGAGTGCCCTATTTATAGTTTTCAAAAAGTTACATGAATGGCCAAGATTCATTCTCATTGTGTGGCCAAGATTTCTTACAAAATAGGGTTTCACCTACCCCCAAATAGATCTCAATTTAAAATTACATTCCTGTCTTTTCCCTATTTCGTCCTCTTGTGGATGGCACTATAGCTCTTTCATCCTTTAGTGGATTGATGTTTTCTTGGCTGTACCTATTCTTCAGGGAGGTCTTTGTCTTTGGCTGGGCTATCCTCCTGCTCCTCGGAAGCTGCATGTTCAATGTACTTGAGGATGACAACCTAGAGCTTGTCAAATTTAAGGATTTCGCATCGCAATGCCTGGTAGCTCCATTCCTTAGCATTTTCTTCCAGCCTTTTCCAATCTTCATCATACTTCGAGCCTTGGTCCCTAAACAGCTCTGATTGGTCGAAGGCACGGGCAACAAAACTTAGGAACTCCCTCGTGATTTCTCCAGCTATCCCGTCGAACATCTTCTCCTGGAAGTATGGTTTGATCTTCTCTGGATCCATTTGCACAGTGGGCATATCATAGCCCGTCATCAACTTTAGATATTGGGCACATTTCACCTGGATTTCCTTGATCCACTCAATATCAGGATCCACCCTACTTAGGATTTGCTCCAACCTCTCCTTTCGGTTGTCGAGGTCTCTGTGCCACACATCCACTAGCCAGTGATCTTCCTTCTTGAGCTCTAGCTTTTCCTCCCACGTGGCCTCGAGCATTTGAAGGATAGCCTCGATCTTTGGGAAGGTGGAATCATAGATTGCGGGGAAATTGGTGCAGAGCTTCCTCGTGCTCTCTAGAGATTGCATCAAGTCCAAGAAATTGTTGGCTGTCCGCATAGCCCTGCTGATTCCCATGTTTCCGACGTATGCGACCTATCGGAACCAATCCTCAGTGGTTTTCTCCAAGTTCTTCCTTCTTTCCATTTTGTCTATTTGCTCCCTGGAAAGCAATTGCGGCGCAACTATGGATGTGGTGGGCAGGTCGTCCACTGAGGACCATTGTTGTATGTAGTCAGTTAATGCTGCAACTTGTGCCTTGAGCTCATCCTTTGAGACCTTGTCCTGCTTTATTAGGTGCACCACTGTGGCCACTGACTCCTCAAGGTGCTCAACTTTTTGCTCTCTGGTTGCTGTCCCCAAGTCAATGGTGGAGATGTTGTAACTCACCCCTATTTGGCCAAGTGTAGGCGTTGCAATTTGTGCTGCTCGGGAGCCGGAAGCATCCATTGTTATCTTGGATCTGACCTTGGGCTTCTTCTCCTTCTTTGTCGTGACCTAGGATTGAGCCAAGATGGCCTCCAACCTTGCCCTTGGGTACTTCAGTAGTGGGGCCATTTTCTCAAGTTGCCTTTCCAACCATTCGGGCATAGCAGAATTATCCTTGGGTGAATCACGGCTACCCTCGCCTTTCTCAGTCAAGGGCAAGACCTCTGCCTCCTTTCCCTTTTGGAGTTCTCCTTTCTTTTGGGTAGCATCTTCCTCCTCTTCATCGGAGTCATGAACTAAAACGAGGCGCTTGACGAGCGGCTCGGTGGATGGTTGCCGTATGGGGCTTTGTTCCTTTGCTGCTTCTTCTTCTTTCTTCTCCTCGGCAACCTCAGCTTCAGGGCTCTTGGCAACATGGGTCTCAGCTTTAGATAGATCCTTTGTCTGTTGCTCTTCTGGTGGCTGCCCTTCCTCACCGTGGGGTGACTCTTCTGTCTCTGCCCCAACTTCATTTAGCTGCCACGCCACCTCCTCCTCAAGGTCCTCATCGAAAGTTTGGATGATCTCCTTAGCCCCTGAGCCATCCTCATCATCCCCACTCTCAGAAGAGCCTGTCTCCTCCCCCTCATAGACCAACCTATCGATGGTTCAGCGCTCGTACTCAGGGTGCACGTGATACTCATCAGCCTCCTCCTCGATAGACTTTGAGGCTTCCTACTTTCATTCCTCCAACTCTTTTGAGATTTGCATAGTGGCTTCCATAGCTGGTGGTCCTGTTGGCGGTTGTGAAGGTTGAGCCGTTGCAAGGACTTGGGCAAGGGCTGCTTGGAGAGTTGGATTCATCAATATTTGGGAGAGCTCAGGGGGAAGGTTCGGCATGTGTCGTGTAAGAGCCTCGGGCATTGTGGTAGCAGGAATAGGTGATGTTATTGCTGCCAGAGGGAGTGATGTAATTGGAAACATGGTAGCAGAGGAAGGGGGAGTGGTTATGCCAGAAGAGGAATCTATGATGACTACCGACCCGGCCAGGGGCGAAGGGGCGAGATGAGCATAAATGTCCACCGTCGGTAGAGATGCGGCGACGGTAGCTAGTGAGGTAGGCGGGGCAACAGGAGGGGCAGGGAGAGTCAATGGAGGCTGCAATTCTATCGTACCCACTATTTGTTTGAGCCTTTTGGTAGATGAGCCTCCTGTTTCTTTCTTTGCTTGTTCTTTGGGATTGAGAGACTGTGTGGTCTCTATTCCTTTCTTATTCTGGGACCTGGTGACTGGAGGAGACTTGGAGGTCTTACTAGTCAATGTGGTGGCAGCGACATCTTTCATTGCTCTTGGCTCGCTTTTGAGCCCTTCATAGGTTAGGACTACTCCTTGCCACTTTAGATGTGCCACCTATCCATCGATCCACTCCCTGGTGCGAGTTATGATTGGTTGGGTAATGGTGTCCAGGTCATCGACCTCTTGTTCATCCCAATCGATGACTTTTTTTAAGGGGAGGTTTATAGCTATTCTTGGTCACCATTTTACTCTTCTCAACCATTTTACTCTTGGATCGGACCTTGGGCTTCTTCTCCTTCTTCATCGTGACTTGGGATCGAGCCAAGATGGCCTCCAACCTTGCCCTTTGGTCCTTCAGTAGTAGGGCCATTTTCTCAAGTTGCCTTTCCAACTATTCGGGCATAGCAGACTTATCCTTGGGTGAATCACGGCTTCCCTCACCTTTCTCAGTCAAGGGCAAGACCTCTGCGTCCTTTCCCTTTTGGGGTTCTCCTTTCTTTTGGGCAGCATCTTCCTCCTCTTCATCGGAGTCATGGACGAAAACGAGGCGCTTGACGGGCGGCCCGGTGGATGGTTGTCGTATGGGGCTTTCTTCCTTTGCTGCTTCTTCTTTCTTCTCCTCGGCAACCTCAGCTTTAGGGCTCTTGGCAACATGGGTCTCAGCCTCAGATAGATCCTTTGTCTGTTACTCTTCTGGTGGCTACCCTTCCTCATCGTGGGGTGACTCTTTTGCCTCTGCCCCAATGTCATTTAGGTGCCGCGCCACCTCTTCCTCAAGGTCTTCATCGAAAGTTTGGATGATCTCCTTAGCCCCTGAGCCATCCTCCTCATCCCCACTCTCGGAAAAGCTTGTCTCCTCCCCCTCATAGACTAGCCTGTCGATGGTTCAACGCTCATACTCAGGGTGCTCGTGATACTCATCAGCATCCTCCTCGATAGACTTCGAGGCTTCCTGCTCTTGTTCCTCCAACTCTTTTGAGATTTGCATAGTGGCTTCAATAGCTGGCGGTTTTGTTGGCTGTTGTGAAGGTTGAGCCATCGCAAGGACTTCAGCAAGGGCCGCTTGGAGAGTTGGATTCATCAATATTTGGGAGAGCTCAGGGGGAAGGTTCGGCATGTGTCGTGTAAGAGCCTCGGGCATTGTGGTAGTAGGAATAGGTGATGTTATTGCTGCCAGAGGGAGTGATGTAATTGGTGACATGGTGGCAGAGGAAGGGGCAGTGGTTATGCCAGAAGAGGAATCTATGGCGACTACAAACCCGGTCGGGGGTGAAGGGGCGAGATGAACAGAAATTTCCACCGCCAGCTGAGATGCGGTGGTCGTAGCCAGGGAGGTAGGCAGGACAACAAGAGGGGCAGGGAGATTCAATGGAGGCTGCAATTCTGTTGTACCCGCTATTTGTTTGATCCTTTTGGGAGATGAGCCTCCCATTTCTTTCTTTGCTTGTTCCTTGGGATTTGGAGACTGTGCAGTCTCTATTCCTTTCCTTTTCTGGGACCTGGTGACTTGAGGAGACTTGGAGGTCTCACCAGTCGATGTGGTGGCAGCGACATCTGTTGTTGCACTTGGCTCACTTTTGAGCCCTTCATAGGTTAGGACTACTTCTTGTCCCTTTAGATGTGCCACCTGTCCATCGATCCACTCCTTGGTGAGAGTTATGATTGGTTGGGGTATGGTGTCTAGGTCATCGACCTCTTGTTCATCCCAATCGATGACTTTTTTTAAGGGGAGGTTTATAGCTATTATTGGTCACCATTTTACTCTTCTCAACCATTTTAGACATGGCTTTTTATTCAACCCATTTTCTCTTTTGCATATACTAGAACAAGCAACATAAATTAATGATTGAAGGATTGATAGAGTTAACAATGTGTATGAAAGACAAGTTGGGCATCTTGAAGAAGGAGATGCATTCTCAATGCATGATTGATCATCGATTTTCTTAGTAACAGTTGCCCTATGGTTGCTATCAATAATTTCTTCTTTATTATAGTGAAACCAAAGCTGCCATCATCAGTAGGTGCAATTGAAGTCTTAACCAAATAACTTACAAGGTTTTCTCCAAATGCATTACAAGTATGACTTTGGCTTCTACCAAACTTCTTTTCTTTCATTAGTGGTTTACTGCCATCCATTTCTCTGTACTTGTTTTGAATTCCTGTTATGTATGCTAAGTATGTGTGTTTAGTACTCTTTAGTTGAGGATTTCCATATTCTATTGTATTTGAAGTGTTCATTCTTTCCACTTATGTGTTAAGTTGACTTGTATTTTGTATTTTTTATTTTTTATTTTCGTGTTTCTTATTTTATACATGTTTGTATTTAATTTTATTTTTTATCATTAGAGTTTTTCTAGTTTAATGTCTTTTACATTCTATTAAGTTTTTAGACTTTCAATGTACTGGAAGATTTGTTAATGGAAAAGATTGTTCTAGCTTATGATATAGAATTGAGAGTATTTTTTTGTTAGTTTCAAATGGAGTTGGAGGATGGTGGAGGTACATGGGCTAAATAGTTGTGTTAGCTATCCTATTCAAAGATAGAGACCTTATTTGAGTTGATGTAGTCATGCAAGCAATACCATCTCTCACCAATTTACCAAGGTCTGGCAGAGCGATTGATAGGTATTTTACTGCTCTAGCATTGGCTACCCTTGTCTGCAATGGTAATGGGAGAACACTAATTGCAGTTGAAAATTTAGGAGTAGCTAGGGGTTTAATATCAATGCTTGGCTATATAGAATTGAACATATCAACACTTTATGCATCATCTTTAAAATAATTTTCTTTTGTGTGCAATCTTGTTCAAGTTCATCTTGAATGGTATTTTAAAGTGGATGAAATTATGGTGGTTGTCACATCTCCTAAATCTATACCTTCTTAAGTTGAACTTATGTGACTTAATCCTATGCAAGATCAATTAGGTGTAACTACACTTGCTCTAGTGCACTTAATTGAGATTGAAAAATTTTAATAATGCAAACAAGTTGGCCATGGGTCAAGTGGGAGCCTTAGACATCTTAGCCAAATATCCATCCCTGGGTCCTCAAGATGTAATAGAGGAAGCTGCAACATGTTTACAATGAGTTCTATTGAACAATCCTGATATTTGGTACTAGGATTCTACAATAGGTATTGTCATTCAACTTATAGTAGTTCTTCAATTAGGTTCAAGGGGAGCTATATTGAAATGTGACTATGTCCCTGCAATCTATTTTTGAGTCGGAGAAGATTAAAAATGATGATGTTGAAAGGAAAGCAATAAGATCATTAGTACAAATGATTAGTGTGGGGTTTGAGAAAGAACAAGAAGCTGAAATTGGTGCACTAGTCAAGCGATCAACTTAAATCTCTTCAAAGGCTTTAGTTATTCTTGATGTCAAAGCCAATTCAATAGAGTTAATTTTATATAGGATTTGATCATCATCTTGTTCCTTAGAGCTAAAGGAAGTTACCGCATTGCTCTGTAGTATTTTAATTTCCATCTCTAGAGGAAAGGAAAATTCTATAGCTTCCAATTCTATCTAGCCCTTTGTAGACCTTCTTACAATAGATTCTAATCCCATTTAGGAAGTTAGAGTTTGTTCCTTTGATAATTTGCTGGATGGTGAGCAACAAGAAGAGGTTGTTGCAACATATGACCATCCCCAATGCAAGATTGACATGGTCAAAGCTAGGGTAATTGATATTGTTCTGAAATCTTCATTGATGCACCACATTATTTGTGTTCTTTGATTGTAGAGGTAAGCACATAGGACCAAAATAAGGTATTGAGAGAAAATATCCTAGAGAAGCCCCAATATCTTGCCAACTTGCAACTCACACCTAGTAAAGATATTGAGTTGTTACTTGGATTTCTTGAATCACCATCCCATTATGTCCAACACCTTGGAGCTGAATTACTTTCACATCTTATTGCCCAAATTTTTTAAGAGAGATGTTATAGAATTGCAGTTGTAGTGCTTCCTGTATAGCTGGCAAGACTTAGAATTTCAAACTTACATATATATGAAAGAAACACAGGTGCTTAAATTTGTTTTTGTGAGCTGGTCAAATGCCATTTTAGATGTTGGTGGCATAATTGAACTCCAAAGGTTCTTTTACAACTTGATCCACAACCATCGCATGCATTGTGGGAAGCAACTACATTAGTTCTTTCAAATGTTATGTGCTTTAGATACCAATGCTATTTAAAAGTGCCTCTTGCAATTCTTGTGAAGCAACTATGATCAAGTAGTGTGAAAACTGTAGTAGTATCTCTTAGTGAATTGATTATTCTAGAGACAAATGATGTATCAAGTGTTGAGCTAATGGTAGAATGTGGTGCAGTGGAATCCCTTTTAGAAGTTTTAAGGTCTCGCAAGTGAGAAAAATCAACAACCAGGCTACTTGAAGTGCTTTTTTACAATATCAAATTGCAAGACCTGAAAGCATCCAAATATGCTATTGCTCTTCTGTCACAGTATCTTCTTGATCCAGAGACCCGAGCTAAGCCTGCCAGGTTTTTGGCCACAATTTCTCTAGGTTGTATTTCTAGTGTGATGGCCTTATCAAAAAAACTAATGGAATGCTAGATTGTTGTCCATTAGTGAGCCGGCTAGAGGATTAGCCAATTGAAGCAATCACAATTGTGCAAATATGTGCATTGCTAAATTTAATTATGCATGGTAGGAGAGACATGTGCTTTGTTGTAGAAGCAAGGGGTAATCTAGTTGTGCAACAATTTCTTAGATCAAATGATTATAAGATGGCTCAAACAAAATTGCACCTCCAGTTTCTATTTTCTAGGTATTATGAGTTTCTTCATCAATTCCTTGTTCTAGATTCTAAGATTTTTAATATTACCAGTTATTGCTATTCTTCCATGGTGATTTCCCTTTTTTTTTTTTCAGTTATTAGTTTTCATGGTTTACATTGATGCCATAGCATTTAAATACACATTTTATGATTATTTTTTTTATTTTTCTATATTTTTCATTTCATTGATTGTTACAATATATTATTGTATTTCACGCTTTACTATGTGGTTGGATACTACTTGTTAAATCTTTTCTTTCTTGGGTCACATTTTTGTGCTGGTATTAATGGTGATATGTTTGAAGTTTTTTAGTAGGCCTACTATCTTTGCACCACTGCAAGAGTATTTTGATCTGTGCAATGCTCTACTTTATGATATTTTGTGGTAAGAAAATTTGTTATACATGACATTTACCAAATTTTGAGTTAGAGCATTACTAATTGCTAGTTTATCACATGTTTACTTGTTGCAGGGGGAAACTACTTTGCCTTGATATTTCATTATCTACATTATCTTTTATATGGTTTGCAATTTGAATTTTAAGAAAATTTAAGCATATTGCAATATTTGGCATCATAATAAGGCCATGGACCCATGGATTGGCACTACCATAACTTTCTTAGCTAGTGATTTTTGAGAACATTTATGAGAAATTTACAATGAGATGATCCCAGTAGAAAGAAAATTCCAGCCCCTTGTTATAGTTTTTAGGACTGTTTCCTAGATGAATTGTAGCAAATTTCTCATGTAAATTCAACTACATGTAAGAAAACATTGGAAAATATGTTCTCTAACAAATATGAGTAGTGAGTGGGTCTTGCAAACTTCAAGGCCTCCTTTCGTGAGACTATTATCTCCCATAAAGAAAGATGTGTTTTGAATTTTAAGCTCAAGATTTGAAATGTTGATGTTTTCATGTTTCTAATGCTTCACAAAACTCCAATGGAGGAAAAATAAGACTAGTAGCCCCATATGGGATTGTGTCTGTAATATTTTTAAGGACCTTGAAATCGACATTTATAGTCCTAAAATCATTTCAATTCAAAATTACATGGTTGGAAACACTGCAATGTATGAAGCTAGTTGTATAATTAAAAATTCAAGAGATTGTTTGCTTAACAATTTAAACTGACAGTTACCATTTATTTTGAATGAGCTATAAATGTGCCACTGTATTTGTTGATGTTTTCCTTCAAATCCGTAAGTTCATAAAATACAATCAATTTGTTATAGTTCACTGAGCATTTTTTTGTCTTGTTTTGAGTTTTCCGTTGTTGATACAAGAGAGAAAAATCACAATCATGTTAGGATAGTTTTTGATTAAAAGAGGGGTAAAATTTTATTCAATCCAAAAAAGAGCAATACAAAGCAAGGGAATTACACTACCCTATCAATCTCCAAAAGTTGTTCCAACTTTTGTAACAAATCTAGGGGTAACTAACCTCTTTCCACAATATTCCAATCTTGTAAATGATCAGAAGCCCATTTAGCCAAACAATCGACAACCCCATTCCATTCATGTGGAATATGACAGAAAGAAACAAAATCCAAGGAAGCACACAGATTATGAATCTGTCTTATAATAACATCCAACTGCCAAGTCACATCCTCTAACTATTGTCTCTTCAGCAAAGTCACTACCACCCAAGAATCAGATTCATAAATGATTTGTCTCCACCCGAGAGAATAACCACGCTCCACAACACATAAAATGGAAAGAGCCTCCATCACATTGTTAGTATACCAACCCTTATAAACAAAAAATATAAACTCATCAATCCCATAACTAGTTCGTCCAACACCTCCAATACCAACATGACCAGGATTTCCACAAGAAGAACCATCTATGTTGATTTTCAACATACCATGAGGATGAGAACACCAATGCCCCTCCCTATTTATCTTCGAAAGAAGATGACGAAATCTATTTTTCACAATCTAATCAATACTCTAAGTATCCCGCCTATGAAGAGGAAGATTGAGACAAGTACAAAAAGAAACCTCTCCTAGATCCACACCCTCATCCAAGTCACACTTAGCCACAATAGTTTCTCCTAAAGATTAAAGAATCCTCCAACAAAAATGTAGAATAACCATCTTCACATCTTGAAAATTATTGTGATTCCTCTCCAGCCATATATGCTAGATAATAAAAGTTGGTCCTAGAACGCAAGCAAATTGAAGAAAAGAGGTCTTAATAGGGGCCTTCCCCCACTAGGAAAAGAAATCCACCAAAGAAGAGACATTCCAACAAGCCTAGTTCCACACAACCCACCAAAGGTTAAAAATCCTCCTAGAAAAGGAGCATTGGAAGAAGAGATGAGAAACACTCTCTGATAGGTTAGGGTTGGATGAGGCACTCACTGCCCCATGCTCTGAGTCCTTGCTCCCAAGAACTCCTAGGTGTCTCCTCCACCTTGTCCTAGTTGTCCTGCCTTAGCTTTGGGTGCCACTACTCCTCTTGACCAACCCCACTATCAACATGCTTTCCTTCTACCAAGTCAACCTTGGTGCTTCGCCACATATTCTCCATTGGCCCTTACTCTTCCTTAAAGGACAAATATCCTCAACCTTCTGCTAGATTCTTGCAGGAGTGTGAAGGTGTTGTAACAGCTTCAAAATAGCCTATCTAGGGTCCTTATGTAATCACAAGTTCCAATTTCCCATCGCTTTCACAAAATCCATTCCTAGGGTTTGAAAGACTACAAGCCTAGAGCCCTAGTTAGGCCTCTCAATAGAGATAAAATGCAATTTTCTCCTCAACCCACCAAAAGACCTAGATTCTTTGTTTAGGGTTTGTGTTTCTCATGCCCACATCTCAAAGATTTTTAGGTTTTTAAGCCTACATAGCCCGTACACTGTCCACACAAAAAAATGGTCAAAACCCTAGTGTTTTTAAGCTTTTCATGGTTGTTTTCAGACTGTAAAAAAGTTCTCCCTCCAAATGACTTGATAGAACCTCCTCCAGACTACCAAGCATTGCCAAGACCCTCAAAAAAATTCACAAAAAATAATTTCTCCAAAATCTTAATACCCCTGCAAGATATGAGGCTTTTTCTCACTATCTTCCCTAACTAGACCTTGCCTGGCTCGCCTAGGACATGACTTTGCTAGCATTCCCTGTACACAAAAAAAAACCTACCAGCTAACATATATACAAGCATGGTGTCTAGGCACTATTTCCAAAGATCCGTATGGTTTGTATGGTGGAAAAGTGCTCTAGCACCCCATTTTAAAAAAAAAAGGTTTGTTTCAGACTAGAACTTGAGCAGAGCTAAACTATTTACAGGTGCTTGCAATTTCAGCAAAGAAGCTTTATAATCTCACACAAAGCTTGAAGACAACCAAAACTACATTGTACAAATCAAAACAATAGAAAACTAATCCATAAAAGGTCTATCAAGATACAATAATTTAGAAATTATAGCTTAGAACGCTATTTCTTTCATTCACACAAGATTTCACCAAAATTTTATTGCTTCCAACCCTACTCCTGGGTTGAGATACCCTGCAAATAGGCTCCAAAAATAGTTGAGCTTCTTGGGTCGAGCCTTTAGATGACCTAAAACAAAAATTATAAAACCCACTATGCTTTGCAATCTTTGGCAACTTTTTACCATTCAGCAAAATGAGCCTCTAAACTTCTTGAACTCTTGACAACCTCTTTCCCAAAGATCTAAAACACCTCTAAGCTCAAAAATAAATGGTCTACATGACCTTATGACAACAAAACAAAAATTAACCCTCCCTAAGGTTTCTTCTTTACCCTAAACAATTACACGATTTGTTCCGGGGTGCTCTGCGCCATTCACCCTCTACGGCTCAAACACTTTAAGGTTGGAGGAGACCAATGACAAGGTCAATTCCAAAACCTCTTAAATTTATCTTTTGGTACCCATGGCAACCCGATTCGTGCTTGATTTTCTCCCACTTGATAAGGTGCTCCATGTACACCTTGTTCCTTGTAGACGTTTGTACTCTTGACTCCAAGATCTACTCTACCTGAGGCTTCTCTTGATTAGGTAGGGGTACATTATTGATGTCCTTGAAGATCTCCTGACTGTTCTAAACCTCATCAGAGCTATTCCTTATACTTGATCAAATCAACAATGTTGAAAACTGGTGAGATTCCTAGATCGGTAGGTAACTCCACCTTGTATGCATTCTTGCCATATTTGGCCAATATCTTACAGGGACCCACTCTCTTCATCTACAACTTGGTTGACATTCCCTTCTACAACCTTGATTTGTTAAGGTGGACCATAACATAGTCCCCTACTTGAAATTGCACATCTTTCCTTGACATATTTGCCTTCTCCTTCACTTTTCGTGTAGCCTTAGTAACTGTCCTCTTGACCTGCTCCTAAATCTCCTTCATGGTCTGACTGAAATCTTCTGCATGTCCACTCTTGTTCTCCATAGATCCAAGGTCTCTGAGCTCACAAATGCCTCTTGGGTGCATTCCATACACAACTTCAAAAGGACTCTTCCCTGTAGTTCTATTCACACTATCATTGTAAGCATACTCAGCTTGGGAGATAACCATATCCCATGTCTATCCATACTCCTTGGTTAGACACCTTAAAAGATTACCTAACACTTTGTTAACCACCTCTATTTGACCATCGGTTTGAGGATGGTAAGCTGACCCAAAAGACAGGTTGGTACCCAATCTGCTCCATAGAGTCTTCCAAAAGTGACTCATGAACTTCACATCTCTGTCAGAAACAATTCTTAGAGGCAAGCCATGGATCCTTACAACCTCCTTGAAGAAAAGGTGAGCTATGTAGCTAGCATCATTAGTAGTTTTGCAAGGAATGAAATGACTCATCTTGCTAAGTCTGTCTACCACAACATAAACACTGTCAAAACCAGTCTTGGTCTTAGGAAGGCCTACCACAAAATCCATTGCTCACACACTTTCCAAAGCGAGTACGTTTGGAATGGGTGGGGTTGATATAAACCAAACATTACTAGCTCCTCCCCTTGGCTTTCATACACACAACACAGCGTTCCACCTTTTATTCTAATATCTCTTTTGCCAACTTAGGCCAATAGCTAAAATCTTTGCTAGCTCCTAAAGTCTTATTACGATGTCAAAATTCCCACTAAGACTACCGGTATGCTTTCCTAAATCAAATTTTCCCTCATTGACCCTCTTGGAACACATAGCTGATTTCCCTTAAACAACAACCCACTTTGCAAAAGTATACTCTGAGTATTGACTATGGAAATGGTTCTCAAAGTTAGAACATACCTTATAGGCCTCTGAAAAGTCTTCATCCTCTCCATATAGATCCTTGAAACTCTCTATGCCAATGCTCTTGAGTTGTATCTCTTGGACTGTCAACAACCTTCTGCTTAATGCATCTGCCACCTTGTTCATTTGTCCTTTCTTGTGCTTGATGGTAAAGGTAAAAGCTTGGATGTATTCCATCCATTTTAAATGCCTATTACTCAACTTCTCTTGAGTGTTGATAAAACTAAGTGCCTGATTGTCAGTAAAAACCACAAACTCCTTGGGTAGAAGGTAATGCCTCCATTTCCTAAGTGACTGAACCAAAGCATAAAGTTCCAAGTCATAGGTTGAATATTTCTTCTTTGCTTCATTTAGCTTTTCACTAAAGAAGGCTATAGGCCTACCCTCTTGACTTAGCACTCCTCCTACTGCCACTCCACTTGCATCACATTCAACGGTGAACAACTTGTCAAGGTAGGTAATAAAGAGAATTGGTTGAGTTTCCACTTCTTGTTCAGTTTCTCAAACCCTTTCTCTCACCTTCTTGTGTCCCGCACAAACTTGGTTTTCAATACCCTTGATTTGAAATTGTCTAGAGCTGGGATTGCACACATGCCACTAAAGTTCCTTATGAATTTTCTATAGGGTGAAGACAATCCATGCCAGAAAATGCCTTCACCTCTGTCCCACTTTGGTTGGTGTAGGCCCGGGTTTGGTGAGGCTTCCACCTTTACTTGGATCCATCAAAAGGCAACTTTGGACACTACAAAACCCAAATAGACAAGCTCTTGCTTGAAGAACTCACACTTCTCAAGATTGATTGCCAACTTCTCCTCTTGTAACCTTTTAAGAACCATCTCAACATGCTTCAAGTGTTCTTCTATTGTCTTGCTAAAAATGAGTATATCATCAAGATACACTACTACAAATATCCCTGTGAAATCCTTAAGCACTTCATTCATGAGTCTCATGAATGTGCTAGGGGCATTAGAGAGGCAAAATGGCATCACTTTCCACTCATATAACCCATCATTTGTCTTAAAAGATGTC
The DNA here is from genome assembly GCA_007258455.2 of Sequoia sempervirens. Lineage (NCBI taxonomy): Eukaryota > Viridiplantae > Streptophyta > Pinopsida > Cupressales > Cupressaceae > Sequoia > Sequoia sempervirens. Next base: position 28,371 of record VDFB02253172.1, on the reverse strand, counting down.
TTCCACTCATCACCATCCTTAATTTTGATATGATGTTATCCACTCTTGAGATCCAACTTGGTGAAGTATTGTGCTCCTCCAAGGCAATCCATTAAGTCTTCAATCCTAGGGATAGGGAATCTATATCTGATTGTGATTCTATTTATTGCTCTAGAATCAGTACATAACCTCCACTTACCTCCTTTCTTATTTGCTAAAACCACTGGCACTACACATGGGCTAATGCTCTTTTGAGTCAATCCTTGATCCAACAATTCTTCC
>VDFB02253172.1:0-28010 GCA_007258455.2 Sequoia sempervirens | reverse complement strand
TTGGCTAAATGGGCTTCTGATCATTTGCAAGATTGGAATATTGTGGAAAGGGGTCAGTTACCCTTAGATTTATTACAAAATTTGGACCAACTATTTGAGATTGATAGGGTAGTGTAATGCCCTTGCTTTGTATTAATTTTCTAGATTGAATAAATTTTTACCCCTTTAATTAAAACTATCTTAACATGATTGGTGGATTTTTCTCTCTTGTATTAACAATGGAAAACTCAAAATAGGATTAAAAAAATGCTCAGTGAATTATAACAAGCTAATTGTATTTTATGAACTTATGAATTTCAAGGACAACATCAACAAATACAGTGGCACATTTATAGCTCATTCCAAATAAAGGGTAACTATCAGTTTAAATTGTTAAGCAAACAATCTCTTGACTTTTGAATTATACAACTAGCTTCATACACTACAATGTTTCCAACCATGTAATTTTGAATTGAAATGATTTTAGGACTATAAATGTCTATTTCAAGGTCCTTAAAAATATTACAAACACAATCTCATATGGGTCTACTAGTTTTATTTTTCCTGCATTGGAGTTCTACGAAGCATTAGAAACATGAAAACATCAATATTTCAAATCTTGAGCTTAAAATCCAAAACAAATCTTTCTTTATGGGAGATAGTAGTCTCATGAAAGGAGGACTCAAAGTTGGAAAGACCTACTCACTGCTCATATTTGTTAGACAATATATTTTCCAATGTTTGCTTCCATGTAGTTGACTTTACATCAGAAATTTGCTAGAGGTGATCTAGGAAATAGTCCTGAAAACTATAACAGGGAGCTAGAATTTGCTTTCTACTAGATCATCTCACTGTAAATTTCTCATAAATGTTCTCAAAATCACCAGGTAAGAAAGTTATGGTAGTGCCAATCCATGGGTCCATGACCTTATTATGAAGCCAAATATTACAATATGCTTAAATCTACTTAAAATTCAAATTGCAAACCATATAAAAGATAATGTAGATAATGAAATATCAAGGCAAAGTAGTTTCCCCCATGCAACAAGTAAACATGTGATAAACTAGCAATTAGTAATGCTCTAACTAAAAATTTGGTAAATGTCATGTATCACTGATTTCCTTACCGCAAAATATCATAAAGTAGAGCATTGCATGGATCAAAAACATTCTTGCAGTGGTGCAAAGATCGTAGGCCTACTGAAAAACTTCAAACATATCACCATTAATATGAGCACAAAAATGTGACCCAAGAAAAAAAAGATTAACAAGCAGTAGCCAATCACATAGTAAATCCAAAAATACAATAATATATTGTAACAATCAATGAAATGAAACACATAGAAAACTCACAAAAAAATCATAAAATGTGTATTTAAATGCTATGGTAATTTCAACAAACCGAAATCACTAACAACCCAGAAAAAAGGGAAATCCAACACGGCAATAATAGCAATAACTGCAATATTAAAAACGTCTTAGAACCGGTGAAATGTAGGAAGGACAAAAGAAACCTCATAATACCTAGAAAATGGAAAACTAGAGGTGCAATGCTGGTTTGAGCCACATCTTAAAATTCTTTTGGATTCAAAAACCATTACACAACCAAATTCCTACTCCCCTTGCTTCTACAAATAGAGGACACATGTATTCCCAAAACCATGCATAAGTACCTTAGTAGTGTTATATTTGTACACAATTGTGACGGTTTCCATTTGGCCGAATCCTCAAGTGGGGTCTTCCTACCTGTGGACACAACAATCTAACATTTCGCTGAAGCTGCCTTTGATAAGGCCACCACTCTGTAGGAAATGGCCACAACCTAGAGAAATTAAAACCCAAGCTCCCACCGAGAATATGTATCATGGTTGCAAGAGCAAATATATCATTTTATATCGCACTGAGCAATGTAAAACACTCAAGTAGCCCGGGTGATGATTCTTCTCACTCTGGCAGGACCTTAAAAACTTCTAAAAGGACTCCACCGCACTACATTCTACCATTATCAACAACACTTGATACATCATTTGTTTTTCCAGTAGAATAATCAATTCACTAAGAGATACTACTACAGTTTTCACACAACTCGATCATAGCTGCTTCACAAGAATTGCAAGAGGCACTTTTAAATAGTACTGGCATCTAAAGCACAAGACATTTGAAAGAACCAATGCATGTGATGGTTGTGGATCAAGTTGTTAAAGAACCTTTGGAGTTCAATAATGCCACCAACATCTAAAATGGCATTTGACCAGCTGACAACAACAACTTTAAGCACCTTTGTTGCTTTCATTTATATGTAAGTTTGAAATTCCAAGTCTTCCCAGCTATACATGAGGCACTACAGCTTGCAATGCTATAACATCTCTCTGAAAAGTTCTGGGCAATAAGATGTGAAAGTAATTCAGCTCCAAGGTGTTGGACATAATGGGATGGTGATTCAAGCAATCCAAGTAACAACTCAATATCTTGACTAGGTGTGAGTTGCAGGTTGGTAAGAGATTGGGGCTTCTCTAGGATATTTTCTCTCAATACCCTATTTTGGTCTTATATGCTTACTTCTACAATCAAAGAACATAGATAATGTGGTGCATCAAGGAGGATTTCAAGAACAATATCAATTACCCTAGCTTTGACCATGTCAATCTTGCATTGGGGATGGTCATATGTTGCAACAACCTCTTCCTGTTGCTCACCATCCAACAAATTATTAGAGGCACAAACTCTAACTTCCTAAATGGGATTAGAATCTATTGTAAGAAGGTCTACAAGGGGCTAGATAGAATTGGAAGCTATAGAAGTTTCCTTTCCTCTCGAGATGGAAATTAAAATACTCCAGAGCAATGCGGTAACTTCCTTTAACTCTAAGGAACAAGATGATGATAAAATCTTGCATAAACTTAACTCTATTGAATTGACTTTAGCATCAAGAATAACTAAAGCCTTTGAAGAGCTTTAAGTTGATCGCTTGACTAGTGCACCAATTTCAGCTTCTTGTTCTCTCTCAAACCCCACAATAATCATTTGTACTAATGATCTTATTGCTTGCCTTTCAACATCATCATTTTCAATGTTCTCTGACTCAAAAATAGATTGCAGGGACATAGTCACATTTCAATCTAGCCCCCTTGAACCCAATTGAAGAACTGCTATAAGCTGAATGACAATACCTATTGTAGAATCCTAGTGCCAGATATTAGGACTATTCAATAGAACTCTTTGTAAACCTGTTACAGCTTCTTATTTTACATCTTGAGGACCCACGGATGGATATTTGGCTAAGATGTCTAAGGCTCCCACTTGACCCATGGCCAACTTGTTTCCATTATTGGCATTTTTCAATCTCAATTAAGAGCACTAGAGCAAGTGAAGTTACACCTGATTGATCTAGCATAGGCTTAAGTCGCACAAGTTCAACTAAAGAAGGTATAGATTTATGAGATGTGACAACCACCATATTGTCATCCACTTTAAAATGCCATTCAAGATGAACCTGAACAAGATTGCACACAAAAGAAAATTATTTAGATAATGCATCAAGTGTTGATATGTTCAATTCTACATAGCCAAGCATTGATATTAGACCCCTAGCTACTCGTGAATTTTCAACTACGAGAAGTGTTCTCCCATTACCATTGCAAAAAAGGGTAGCCAATGCTAGAGCAGCAAAAAACCTATCAATCGCTTTGCCAGACCTTGGTAAATTGGTGAGAGATGGTATTTCTTGCATGACTGCATCAACTCGAATAACATCTCTATCTTTGAATAGGATAGCTAACACAACTATGCTAGCCCATGTCCCTCCACCATCCTCCACCTCCATTTGAAACTAACAAACAAATACTCTCAATTCTATATCATAACCCAGAACAATCTTTGTCATTAACAAATCTTCTAGTACATAGAAATTCTAAAAACTTAATAGAATGTAAAAGACATTAAACTAGAAAAACTCTAATGATAAAAAATCAGACTAAAAATAGATGTATAAAATAAGAAACAAGAAAATAAAAAATCAGAAATGCAAAATACTTGTCAACTTAACACAAAAGTGGAAAGAATGAACACTTCAAATACAATAGAATATGGACAACCTCAAGTAAAGAGTACTAAACACACACACTTAGCATACATAACAGGGATGCAAAACAAGTATAGAGAAATGGACTGCAGTAAACCACTAATGAAAGAAAAAAAGTCTGGTAGAAGCCAAAGTCCTTCTTGTAATGCATTTGGAGAAAAATTTGTAAGTTGTTCGGTTAAGACTTCAATTGCACCTACTTCGATGATGGAAGCTTTGGTTTCACTATAATAAGAAGAAATTATTGATAGCAACCATAGGGCAACTGTTACTAAGAAAATTGATGATCAATCATGCATTGAGAATGCATCTCCTTCTTCAAGATGCCCAACTTGTCTTTCATACACATTGTTAACTCTATCAATCCTTCAATCATTAATTTATGTTGCTTGTTCTAGTATATGCAAAAGAGAGCAAATGGGTTGAATAAAAAATCCATGTCTAAAATGGTTGAGAAGAGTAAAATGGTGTTCAAGAATAGCTATAAACCTCCCCTTAAAAAAAGTCATCGATTGGGATGAACAAGAGGTCGATGACCTAGACACCATCACCCAACCAATCATAACTCACACCAAGGAGTGGATCGATGGATAGGTGGCACATCTAAAGGGACAAGGAGTAGTCCTAACCTATGAAGGGCTCAAAAGTGAGCCAAGTGCAACAAAAGATGTCGCTGCCACCACATCGACTGGTGAGACCTCCAAGTCTCCTCAAGTCACCAAGTCCCAGAAAAGGAAAGGAATAGAGACCGCACAATCTCCAGATCGCATGGAACAAGCAAAGAAAGAAACGGGAGGCTCATCTCCCAAAAGGCTCAAACAAACAGTGGGTACAACAGAATTGCAGCCTCCATTGACTCTCCCTGCGCCTCTTGTTGTCCTGCCTACCTCCCTGGCTACGGCCGCCGCATCTCCGCCGGCGGTGGAAATTTCTGTTCATCTCGCCCTTTCACCCCCGGCCGGGTCTGTAGTCGTCATAGATTCCTCTTTTGGCATAACCACTCCCCCTTCCTCTGCCACCATGTTTCCAATTACATCACTCCCTCTGGCAGCAATAACATCACCTATTCCTACTGCCACAATGCTCGAGGCTCTTACATGACACATGTCGAACCTTCCCCCTGAGCTCTCCCAAATATTGATGAATCCAACTCTCCAAGCGGCCCTTGCTGAAGTCCTTGCAACGGCTCAACCTTCACAACCACCGACAGAACCGCCGGCTATTGAAGCCACTATGCAAATCTCAAAAGAGTTGGAGGAACGAGAGCAGGAAGCCTCGAAGTCTATCGAGGAGGAGGCTGATGAGTATCACGAGCACCCTGAGTATGAGCGCTGAACCATCGACAGGCTGGTCTATGAGGGGGAGGAGACAAGGTTTTTCGAGAGTGGGGATGAGGAGGATGGCTCAGGGGCTAAGGAGATCATCCAAACTTTCGATGAGGACCTTGAGGAAGAGGTGGCGTGGCAGCTAAATGACGTTGGGGCAGAGGCAAAAGAGTCACCCCACAGTGAGGAAGGGCAGCCACCAGAAGAGTAACAGACAAAGGATCTATCTGAGGCTGAGACCCATGTTGCCAAGAGCCCTAAAGCCAAGGTTGCCGAGGAGAAGAAAGAAGAAGAAACAACAAAGGAAGAAAGCCCCATACGACAACCATCCACCAGGCCGCCCGTCAAGCGCCTCGTTTTCATCCATGACTCCGATGAAGAGGAGGAAGATGCTGCCCAAAAGAAAGGAGAACCCCAAAAGGGAAAGGAGGTAGAGGTCTTGCCCTTGACTGAGAAAGGCGAGGGTAGCCGTGATTCACCCAAGGATAAGTCTGTTATGCCCGAATGGTTGGAAAGGTAACTTGAGAAAACGACCCCACTACTGAAGGACACAAGGGCAAGGTTGGAGGCCATCTTAGCTCGATCCCAAGTCACGATGAAGAAGGAGAAGAAGCCCAAGGTCTGATCCAAGAGTAAAATGGTTGAGAAGAGTAAAATGGTGACCAAGAATAGCTATAAACCTCCCCTTAAAAAAAGTCATCGATTGGGATGAACAAGAGGTCAATGACCTAAACACCATTACCCAACCAATCATAACTTGCACCAGGGAGTGGATCGATGGACAGGTGGCACATCTAAAGTGGCAAGGAGTAGTCCTAACCTATGAAGGGCTCAAAAGCGAGCCAAGTGTAATGAAAGATGTCACTACCACCACATCGACTAGTGAGACCTCCAAGTCTCCTCCAGTCACCAGGTCCCAGAATAGGAAAGGAATAGAGACCACAGAGTCTCTGAATCCCAAAGAACAAGCAAAGAAAGAAATAGGAGGCTCATCTCCCACAAACAGTGGGTACGATAGAATTACAGCCTCCATTGACTCTCCCTGCCCCTCCTGTTGCCCCGCCTACCTCCCTGGCTACCGCCACCGCATATCTGCCGGTGGTGGACATTTCTGTTCATCTCGCCCCTTCGCCCCTGGCTGGGTCGGTAGTCGTCATAGATTCCTCTTCTGGCATAACCACTCCCCCTTCCTCTGCTACCATGTCGCCAATTACATCACTCCCGCTGGCAGCAATAACATCACCTATTCCTGCTGCCACAATGCCCGAGGCTCTTACACGACACATGTCAAACCTTTCCCCTGAGCTCTCCCAAATATTGATGAATCCAACTCTCCAAGCGACCCTTTCCCAAGTCCTTGCAATGGCTCAACCTTCACAACTGCCAACAGGACCGCCAGCTATGGAAGCCACTATGCAAATCTCAAAAGAGTTGGAGGAACGAGAGTAGGAAGCCTTGAAGTCTATCGAGGAGGAGGCTGATGAGTATCACGTGCACCCTGAGTACGAGCGCTGAACCATCGTCAGGTTGGTCTATGAGGGGGAGGAGACAGGCTCTTCTGAGAGTGGGGATGACGAGGATGGCTCAGGGGCTAAGGAGATCATCCAAACTTTCGATGAGGACCTTGAAGAGGAGGTGGCGTGGTAGCTAAATGAAGTTGGGGCAGAGGCAGAAGAGTCACCCCACGGTGAGGAAGGGCAGCCACCAGAAGAGCAACAGACAGAGGATCTATCTAAGGCTGAGACCCATGTTGCCAAGAGCCCTGAAGCTGAGGTTGCCGAGGAGAAGAAAGAAGAAGAAGCAGCAAAGGAACAAAGCCCCATACGGCAACCATCCACCGAGCCGCCCGTCAAGCACCTCGTTTTAGTTCATGACTCCGATGAAGAGGAGGAAGATGCTACCCAAAAGAAAGGAGAACTCCAAAAGGGAAAGGAGGCAGAGGTCTTGCCCTTGACTGAGAAAGGCGAGGGTAGCAGTGATTCACCCAAGGATAATTCTGCTATGCCCGAATGGTTGGAAGGAAACTTGAGAAAATGACCCACTCATCAAGTACCCATGGCAAGGTTGAGTTACCTGGCTCTCATCCTAGGTCACGAAAAGCAGCGGGTATAGTTTCCAAGGTCAGATCCAAGATAACAATGGATGCTTTCTCGCCCCTGAAAGCAGCACAATAAATTGGTAATGCTCATACTTGGCCAAACAGTGAGTTACAACATTCCACCATTGACTTGGGGGACAAGAACCAGAGCAAAAGTCAGCACCTTGAGGACAAGGCCACAAGTGCACCCAATAAAAGTAGGACAAGGTCCAAAGGATGAGCTTAAAGCGTAGGTTGCTGCCCTAACCGACTACATACAACAATGGTCCTTAGTGGATGACCTGCCCACCACTTCCATGGCCACACCTCAATTGCTCTCCAAAGAACAGATAGATAAACTAGAGAGAAGGAAGAACTTGGAAAAAACCATCGAGGATTGTCTGGTTGTGTCATATAACGTCGAAACATGGAATCACTGTGGCTATGGACAACAACCTTGACTTGATGCAATCTCTAGAGAGCATGAGGAAGCTCTGCACCAATTTCCCCGCAATCTACGATTCCACCTTCCCAAAGATCGAGGCTATCCTTCAAATGCTTGAGGCCACGTGGGAGGAAAAGCTAGAGCTCAAGAAGGAAGATCACTGGCTAGTGGATGTGTGGCACAGAGACCTCGACAACCGAAAGGAGAGGTTGGAGCAAATCCTAAGTAGGGTGGATCCTTATATTGAGTGGATCAAGGAAATCCAGGTGAAATGTGCCCTATATCTAAAGTTGATGACGGGCTATGATATGCCCACTATGCAAATGGATCCAGAGAAGATCAAACCATACTCCGTGGAGAAGATGTTCAATGGGATAGCTTCTGAGAAATCACGACGGAGTTCCCCGAGTTTTGGTGCCCGGGTACCACTCAACTGGAGCTGCTTGGTGGACCAAGGCTCAAGTATGATGAAGATTGGAAAAGGCTGGAAGAAAAATGCTAAGGAATGGAGCTACCAGGCATTGCGATGTGAAATCCTTAAACTTGACAAGCTCTAGGCTATCATCCTCAAGTACATTGAACACGCAGCTTTTGAGGAGCAGGAGGACAGCCCAGCCAAAGACAAAGACCTCCCTGAAGAATAGCTACAGCCAAGAAAACATCAATCCACTAAAGGATGAAAGAGCTATAGTGCCATCCACAAGAGGACGAAATAGGGAAAAGACAGGAATCTAATTTTAAATTGAGATCTATTTGGGGGTAGATGAAACCCTATTTTGTAAGAAATCTTGGCCACACAATGAGAACGAATCTTGGCCATTCATGTAACTTTTTGAAAACTATAAATAGGGCACTCCTCTCATTTGCAAAGAGAGAGTTGAGTTGTTGTAAAGACATGCTGCAGAAATTTACAAGAAATAGCATTGACTTGGTGTATTTCCTTGGTTTATCTCATGTTATTTGATTCATTCTCCAATGTTAGATGCTTGACTTAGATCTTATTGTTGCTTAGTTAGCTGTTTTCTTTCTTTGGTTAAATCTTAGGAATGCTTGGGGTGATTTCAGAAAATCTTGCTCCTTAAAGTTGATGATTCCTTAGTCCATACTTTTGGTCACGGTCGATGGTAGATAGCGTCAGCAAAAGTTATTCCCGGACTTAATTTAAAAGTCGGCCCAACATTCATTCTTGATTCATGCATGTATGTGGTGGATGAAGGATGAAACATCTGCAGCCCTTAGAAGATAGTACAATTTCCATGATACTGTGAAATCCCTAGTTAAGTGGGATATTGTTTTGAGGAATTGTCCATAGCAGGAACTCCATTGTCACTATTCATAGTGAGCTTCAGACCTAGGAACTTTTCTCCTCCTTCACCCTTTTTTTTTTTAGTAACTGACCTATGCTTAAGGTTCATTGCACATTGTAATGTTAAATCTAACAACTAAATGGAGTTCAAGATTGCTGTTTGAAACCTACACCGTGCATAACAATCCTCTCATCCTAAGAACTCCATTTCAAGATCCAACTCCCAGCTTTGTGTCCTTGTTGTATTTCTCTCAGAAGACCGCTTCTCAGATTCTAGCAAATCATTATCAAACTACTACAGCATCTACACCGCCATGACCGACATCCGAGAGACCTTAGGATAAGTGTCTCCGCAATCAATTGTGGGAGATTGTCTTCAAGAGAGGTAGCACCCATGCAAGGCTTGTGTTGACAGAAGTGCATAAAACACCATCAACAATTTGTCTAAAGAATAATCAATTCACTAAGAGATACTAACACAGCTTTCACACTACTTGATCATAGCTACTTCACAAGAATTGCAAGAGGCACTTTTAAATAGTACTGGCATCTAAAGCACAAGACATTTGAAAACACCAATGTAGTTGCTTCCCACAATGCATGTGATGGTTGTGGATCAAGTTGTAAAAGAACATTTGGAGTTCAATTATGCCACCAACATCTAAAATGGCATTTGACCAGCTCACAAAAACAAATTTAAGCACCTTTCTTGCTTTCATAAATATGTAAGTTTGAAATTCCAAGTCTTGCCAGCTATACATGAGGCACTACAACTTGCAATGCTATAACATCTCTCTTAAAAAATTTGGGCAATAAGATGTGAAAGTAATTCAGCTCCAAGATGCTAGACATAATGGGATGGTGATTCAAGAAATCCAAACTATAACAACTCAATATCTTGACTAGGTGTGAGTTGCAGGTTGGTAAGAGATTGGGGCTTCTCTAGGATATTTTCTCTCAATACCCTATTTTGGTCCTGTGTGCTTACTTCTACAATCAAAGAACATAGATAATGTGGTGCATCAAGGAGGATTTCCAGAACAATATCAATTACCCTAGCTTTGACCATGTCAATATTGCATTGGGGATGGTCATATGTTTCAACAACCTCTTCCTGTTGCTCACCATTCAACAAATTATCAGAGGCACAAACTCTAACTTCCTAAATCGGATTAGAATCTATTGTAAGAAGGTCAACAAGGGGATAGATAGAATTGGAAGCTATAGAAGTTTCCTTTCCTTTGGAGATGGAAATTAAAATACTATAGGACAATGCGGTAACTTCCTTTAACTCTAAGGCACAAGATGATGATAAAATCCTATATAAACTTAACTATATAGAATTGACTTCAGCATCAAGAATAAATAAAGCCTTTGAAGAGCTTTAAGTTGATTGCTTGACTAGTGCACCAATTTCAAAAATAGATTGAAATAGATTGCGGGCACATAGTCACATTTCAATATAGCTCCCATTGAAACCAATTGAAGAATTGCTATATAAGCTGAATGATAGTACCTATTGTAGAATCCTAGTGCCAGATATCAGGATTGTCCAATAGAACTCTTTGTAAACATGTTGTGACTTCTTCTATTACATCTTGAGGACCCGAGGATCATGGATATTTGGCTAAGATGTCTAAGGCTCCCACTTGACCCATGGCCAACTTGTTTGAATTATTGGAATTTTTCAATCTCAATTAAGAGAACTAGAGCAAGTGAAGTTACACCTGATTGATCTGGCACAGGCTTAAATCGCATAAGTTCAACTAAAGAAGGTATAGATTTAGGAGATGTGACAACCATGATAATGTCATCCACTTTAAAATGCCATTCAAGATGAACTTGAACCAGATTGCACAAAAAAGAAAATTATTTAGATGATGCATCAAGTGTTGATATGTTCAATTCTACATAGCCAAGCATTGATATTAGACCCCTAGCTACTCCTAAATTTTCAACTGCAAGAAGTGTTCTCCCATTACCATTGCAAACAAGGGTAGCCAATGCTACAACAACAAAATACCTGTCAATTGCTTTTCCGGACCTTGGAAAATTGGTAAGAGATGGTATTGCTTGCATGACTGCATCAACTCGAATAACATCTCTATCTTTGAATAGGATAGCTAACACAACTATGCTAGCCCATGCACCTCCACCATCCTCCACCTCCATTTGAAACTAACAAACAAATACTCTCAATTCTATATCATAAGCCAGAACAATCTTTGTCATTAACAAATCTTCCAATACATAGAAATTCTAAAAACTTAATAGAATGTAAAAGACATTAAACTAGAAAAAATCTAATGATAAAAAATTGGATTAAAGACAGATGTATAAAATAAGAAACAAGAAAATAAAAAATCATAAATGCAAAATACATGTCAACTTAAAAAAGAAGTGAAAAGAATGAAAACTTCAAATACAATAGAATATGGACAACCTCAACTAAAGAGTACTAAACAAACACACTTAGCATATATAACAGGAATGCAAAACAAGTATAGAGAAATGGACTGCAGTAAACCACTAATGAAAGAAAATAAGTTTGATAGAAGCCAAAGTCATACTTGTAAAGCATTTGGAGAAAACTTTGTAAGTTGTTCGGTTAAGACTTCAATTGCACCTACTTCGATGATGGCAGCTTTGGTTTCACTATAATAAGAAGAAATTATTGATAGCAACCATAGGGCAACTGTTACTAAGAAAATGGATTCTCAATCATGCACTGAGAATGCATCTCCTTCTCCAAGCTTCCCAACTTGTCTTTCATACACATTGTTAACTCTATCAATCCTTCAATCATTAATTTATGTTGCTTGTTCTAGTATATGCAAAAGAGAGCAAATGGGTTGAATAAAAAATCCACATTCCTTTGGTGAGCCAATGTTCGATACCTTTGTGCTTTGCAATACAAATAAGAAGAGGGAGGTCCATATGGCCAAAAATTTCACCAATGGTTCCAAGTTGTAAGGTGATTCAGAAAGTATTTCCCATGGAGGAAAGCTGGAAGTTCCACCTTGTCTCTCTCTAGCCAATATGGCAAAGTGATTCTAAAGCATCAGATGAAGTTGCATCCTCTAAATCTGTAGAAGCTAAAAAGTCTATCCATGAAACAACAGTGCCACAATGGTTAATAGTCTCGACTCTCAACAAGCACATCGCCGATTGGCAAGTGAGTCAATAATCATGCACCTACTATACATTAGCATCCCACTTTTGTACCATCCTTTAGGATTCTTATCAATGATGGAATGGTATCCTCTATTCATTATTAATCCATGTGGTCACAATTTGAGAGTCCCCATAGACATGTGATTATGTGATTTTCCACTAGATAACCAATTTAAGCCTTGTAATCAAAGTCTCATATTTTGCCGACAAGCTAAAATCCTTATGGATGAAATTTCCCTAGGTGATAATGAATAGGATGCCAACTCTTGAACCATGCTATGTGTATGAACCATCAAAGTAGAGCTTTCATATTGATGTGTCACTAACCATGAAAATGGATTCGTTAGGAAAAATTGTTATCACGGGATGTGTATCTATTAAAGGAGGCTTCAACTAATTGATCAACAATGACCTATTAAATGGTCTTTTCATCCACATATTCATGGAGTATGACTCCCTTGGCCATTCACCCTGTGAGGGATGCTCTTAATACGAGATATTTGAGTTGATCTACACTATAAATGAGATCTGATTCATGTTCAAGCATGTAGTGTCAAATATTTTGTAACCTAAAGATAACTACTAAACATATTAATTCCATAGGAGTATAATTGAGCTCATATCCAGCTAAGGTGTGACTGATGTAATAAACAACCATGTATATACTTCCTTAGAGTATGACTCCCTTGGCTATTCACCCTATGAGGGATGTTCTTAATACGAGATATTTGAGTTGATCTATACTATAATTTATATTTGATTGATGTTCAAGCATGTAGTGTCAAATATTTCGTAACCTAAAGATAACTACTAAACATATTCATTCCATAGGAGTATAATTGAGCTCATAATCAACTAAGATGTGACTGATGTAATAAACAACCATATATTTACCTCTCGCCTCTCATCATGTTGTGCTAAAAGTGCCCCCAATAAAATTGATATGGCAAAAATATATAGCAATAGAGGCTTTCTTAGAATTGGATGCATGAGGTAGGTGGTGATTATATATACTCCTTTATTTGACCAAAATCCTACTGAGATTGGAATTCTATATTTTTTAAGAGTATATGGGAAAAAAATCTAAAACAAAGTAGTTTGATCAATCAAAATGAATTACAAACGCTAAAGATTGGGTGATTAAATAGATTGAAACAATACAAACGTGTAATGACAACCCATATTAACCTCCTAGTTACAGTATTGAAAGTGGCTTTGCCCAATTTATGAAATGATGTTAGTGTTTCATTTGACAACATAATATTGCATTAAAAAATTGATTGAAAATAGCTTGGAGGACCACCAACTTATAGATTTATAGAGGGTTGAAAGGATGGTTAAGATGTAAACGATCTTTTTTTATGATGTTTATTCCAAAGATGGAGTAGAGGCTTGAATTTTATTGATATTTCCTCCTAAAGAGGCTTTCACATTTTATTTCAATTTAAGATTTGAATGTACAAATAATTTAAAAATACGAGTTTATTAGATAAATATTTAAAATAGATTTGAAAAATAATTAATAATGACCAATAAACAATTCTCAATACTAATAACTTCACAACATGACAATAGTGCAAGTGCTTAAGCTGCCAGGTGGATCACTCCAACGACTTCCTCAATCGTTCGTAACAATCTGCATTCCCCATCCTTAACTATTTACGAAATACATTTTTGAAAAGAAGTTCAGTATGCATCAAAGTTTTTAATACATTGACGAAAAAATAGCTTGCATAATCAAAACCAGAGAAGTATTATCAAAGATTATATTACGGATTGTGTCTTTAAGTAATGACATTTTTTCTGTGCAAGAAATTTAAAACAGTCAGAATATATTACAAAGCGTTCCAAAGTAAGATTCAATTGTAGAAGATTAAACAGTCTCTGAGCGAAAAATTTGAAACCTGGCAAACTAGAAACATTGTGATAAAGGAAAACATGAGACATCCCTCATAATGTATCATCATTATCTATAGTTACCGTCTTGAAATTAAGACGGTGCCTGTAAAGATCATTGATGTTAAGGGAAGATCATCAGAAAAATGAAAATACAAACTGAGAATAAGTTCTTGAAATTCAAGAGCCTCAAGAAATTGTATTTAAAATATACGCTTGATCATTGTGTCACTTTATTTCAGAATATTCTTCTAACAGTTCATTGAAAACAGCTTGTAGAATATCCTCCCTCTGCCGTCTGTATACGGAAAAACAGGCCTCCTGCGCTAAACCCGGTCTCAGAAATGATGTCGAGCTGGAGACTGCTGCGTCCCTGCCAAACAGAATGCAAAATTCGCAGAATATGAGAAATTGAACATCCCCAGGACATGTTTCAAGTACAACCCTGAGAAGCCTGAGAGCCTTCGTCCCACAAACTATTTATAAGGAAATGTTTATAATAGATGGATTGGGACTCCTTCCCTATACAGACAATTCCTATGCGGGGACCACTGACATAAGAGGTATTGGAAGTTTCAATAATATTTCATTCGTCCAACTAGATATAACCATATTGCAAGCTTATTATAATGGTATAAATGGAGTGTTTACTAGAGATTTCCCAAACAATCCTCTAGAGGAATTCAATTACACTGGAGTTGTGCCCCTAAGTCTTTGGGAGCACGAGTTGGGGACAAAAGTTAAAGTTCTCAAGTTCAAAAGTACTATTCAAATAGTGTTTCAAAACAATGGGATTATTACATTACAAAACATCCCATACACCTTCATGGCCATGACTTTTATCTTGTGGGACAAGGCTTCGTTAATTATAATTCTCAATTGTTGGAATTAATGCTCCAACACAAATGAATAATGAACTACACATATGATGTGTATGTGTCATTATGTATTGTAGAAGTGTCCAGTTTGGTGTTTATTAATTCTAGCTATGTTTAGTTAGCTCCAGTTTGTTGTTGAACAACTCTAGTTAGTTGTTAATGTAATTAGCATAATTATAGGTTGTTGTTAGATGTTCTACACCTTTAAATGTGTAATCTATTTATGAATAAAAACTTTCTGCATATTTTATTCATAAAAAATTTACATATTTAAGAGTGTAGAACATCTAACATCAACCTATAATTATGATAATTACATTGACAACTAACTAGAGTTGTTCAACAACAAATTGGAGCTAACTAAACAAAATTAGAACTAATAGACACCAAAATGGACACCTCTACAATACATGATGGCACATACACATCATATGTATAATTCATTATTCATTTGTGTTAGAGCATTAATTCCAACACCCCCTCTTAATGCTATAGCACTAAAATGATTGATTACAAAATAATAAGAAATACATTTTAAAAAACAATTCTTGAATAGTAAGAATTCTTCAAGTCACTCCCCAACTACAGGTATAGTCATCTAACTATCATCCAAGTTCCCAACACCATTGGACACCATTTGTACATGAAGTGTCTCATCACCCTCATAAAGGTATGATATTGAACTTCCAGATTTTAGGATCCCTCTCTGAACTATTGGACACCAATCCTCACATGCATGTCTCGTAACCCCAATGAGGTATAGTTCTTGAATCACAAGCACCTTATACTATTGAGCAACTATCTATCCTCTACTAGATCCTTCCCTGTCTTCAAAATTGTTGGCCACTTCAAAATAAAACAACTGCTTCATCTTTCAATGAAATCATCTTTGAACATCATCTTCTGATGGTTCTTCATCAATGGCTAACAATGCTCAACTCTTACTACTCAACAACAGTGAACTTCATTCCAAAAAAAAACTTCACCAGTCACAGTTCTCCTCTTCAACAATGACGAACATTCTTTCAATTTTTACAATTGCAATAAACTACAAAGCAACAAGTTTCTTTTCAACAAACTTTCACTTGGCAGCAATGGATTTCAAAACCCGACTTAGCAGTGTCTCCCTCTTGGCAACGAACATGTCTTTTTATTCTTGATACAGGCTACAACAAACACAACTCACTTTCTTGCGCTTGAAAGAATGACTTTCTTCATCTTTGGCAGCAGCTCCTCTATCACATCAGATTAATCAAATGCTCTATGCATAGTTCCTTAAGAATGGATACAACTTCTAGTTCCAAGCACCTATACAATTGTAGCGCATGGAGATCAATCCCTTCTCCTTGAAAAAATACAACTCAAGAGGCTACACAACTAGTTTGAGAAAGAGTGATACGTTGCATAGCATTTCCCACATCACCCTCATAAAGATTTAACAAAATAGAGATGTGATTGATTGCTCTGATACCAAATTAGAAATATAACAACAAATGCAGAAATTTTTTATTGTTGTTATATTTCTAATTCCAATCGGATCCTGCAAACTTCAATCTAGTAAATCCTCAGATGTTGAACACTATCAGAGTTCCTACTAGTGGGTGGGTGGCCATTAGATTTCTAGCCAACAATCGAGGTAAGCTAGCTTAAGTCATTGACATATATTTTGATGACTTAAAAGATTTCCATAGATCAACAAAGTATATGTGGATGCAAGTTTTTTTTTTTTTTTTAATTCTGATTTTACTTCTTTACATCAAAATTATATGTTGCTTGTTTTGAACAACGGGAGTTTGGTTGGTGCATTGCCATTTTGAATCTCATTCTTCACTAGGTTTTGAAATGGTATTTCTTATTGAGGACGAGCCAGGAAATTCTAAAAAAATTATGTCGCCTCCTTTTGATCTACCTAAATGTTAATGGATTTCATCATCGTTAAAACTTTGTAATTTTAGCATTAGTCACTTACAGATGTTTGTAAGCCAAAGTTTGTATATGATCAAAAATAAAATTTAGGGTTGGTATCCAATAAACAAAAAAAATAGGGTTGACACATGATGTCTCATGAAATAAGATTATGGCATAGCTTATTAATTTATTGTTTTTCAAATAAAGTAAAAGAGAGAAGCGTTTGCTGGTAAATGTAGTTGATTGTCCATTTTAAATCTCCCAGAGCAATTATAATTATTATTTAGTATAAGGATTTTTGGTTATAAGATTTACTTTTGTCATATATTTATACTATGTATTATCAATAATAAGTCTATATATAAATTTGAAAACAATCAAATATTGATGAAGAGGGATCTATATTTGAACACATAGAAACTTATGATTATATATAAAAAATCATAAATAAATTCTTTAATAAATGAAATAAATGTTTTCTCTTTCATATAAAATATCATAACTATCCATTATATGTGTGTCATTTATAAAATAAGGTGCATATTGGTGTCATAGTGAAAAATAATATTCTTATGTGTACAACTATAGACACTAAAAAATGTCCTAAAGGATACCATACACTCGAATAAGGTATACTAACATCATTTTTCCCTCAAACCCATCCTCTTTTCGCTTAATTGATTAAATTAGCCTAGCTATTTAATTAATTGCATCATTTTCATCATTTTACCTAATTCATTTAATTAGGTTAATTCAACCATTTTCATGCTAACATTTCGTATCATTAAATTAAATAAATCAAACTATTAATTTTAATCCCTAAATCTTCTTATTTAATTAAATAACTCTAAGTTATTAAATTAAATATCATATCACTATCCCCCTTTTCATTAAATCAATTAATTTAATGAATATCATCTAATTTTTCTACCCCTAATCGATGATTAAACCTTGTTTAATTAGCAATTATCTAATTAATCCATTCCCCACACTTGTAAGGGAATATTCCTCCTTGCACATTCCTCCAAAAGCCTTTGCACATTCCTCTAAAAGGGGAATATTCCCATGGAATATTCTTTTGCGCAATTTAATTTAGTTTTAATTAACTAAATATCCTTTTTCCTCACCCATGAATATTCTAAAGAATATTATTTTCTCCTCACTCATTTGAAAAAGGGGAATATTCCTTTTATAACAAACTCACTTAGCTTCATATGCAATTTAACTCCAAACTTCTTGTGCAAGTCAACTTTTGACCTCTTGTACAAGTCAAAAGTGTGTTTGTTTGAGGGAATGTGAACCCTTGATTAAATCTCATCTTGCATTCTCATTCGTTGATGAGAATCCATGATCCATGCCTCTGATTTCCTCCATCCTTGACCATTGAGTAGCATTTTTTATCTCAACTCTTCATTTCTCATTTGATCTCCTATAAATAGATCACTATTTGGAGACAATTGGATCCATCTTTCAAAAAGAAAACTTATGTTGTTAAAATCACTCACACTCACATTTAGCATCTTTTAAATCATTTTAATTGCATTAGTTAGCTTAAGCTTCCATTAATGGCTTCCATGATCATATAATACATCCATTTAGCTTGCTTATTGATTAAGGTTGAGATCTTTTAGGTTAGAATCCATTCATATTAGATTGGTTTTTACATATTTAGATCATTTTTAGCATAAAATGATATTAAACTAGCTTGCATCATGCTCATTTAGATTAAAATCATGTTTTCATACACATCTTACAATTGTTCCATCAGTTTTCTTCAATAAAAATGGCTAGGGAAAGCTCATTTATCCACAGAATTGGGAAAGGGTCAGTGTTCCACTTCAATGGGTTAGAGTAGAAATTTTAATGCTTTCATAGTTTAGAATGCTTAGTTTTGATGAATGTTTATTTTAATCTTCATTGTAACGCCCCACCATGTATTCTTAGAGGACGAAGCAAACACAACAGAAGTGTAACAATTTTTTTTTTAAAGTGTAATTAATAACAAGTGAACTACACTTCACGCATACATCCTCTAAGGTACGTAGCAACACTTACATTCGAATCCTAATATACAAAAGTAAACTAATCCATAGCATATAAAATTAAACTCATGAAATAAATAACATACCTCCAAGGCATTAAACTCATCTCATTAAAGTACATTAAAGAATCATCCATAGATTGCATACATTCTATAAAATAGTTACAAGACTCATTTCCAAAATGAGGAAGATCATGTTTAAAGGGCGGTAAAGCATAGCTGATGATAAGCAATCCCCATCAAAATTGATATGGTGGCAGGGTGGCGGCGTGTATCCGAAATGAACCAGAGGGTGGATTGGCGGACGCAAGGGGAAATAATTGGAGAGGTGAACCAAGCGTCGCAGCAAGTTTTCAATGGACTAAACGTATTTCCGGTATGGTAAAGAAAGGGATGCCACAAACAAGATGATCAAGACACCATAACACCAATATTTTTATGTGGAAACCCTAGTAGGGGAAAAACCACAGTGGAGATTAATCCACAATTTATACTATGTTAAAAGTATGAACAAAAGGGAATGCACTTGCATTCAGGCACACTGCCTAGAGCCCATTGCTCAAAATAAGGAAGGCTCACTTCCCTTAAGGCAAAAATGTTTCAGGATTACAACAAAAATGAACTAAGAAGATAGCATCTACAAATTCCTAGATTTAGTTCTGGTGAAGCACATAAAACAGATTATGAATCTTTTGTCTGATCCCGCAACTTGCTCTACTTTGCTCTATCCTAATTCACAATTATCTTTTTCTGCTCAAGCAAAACTTACTCAACTGATCTTTTGATGTTCACTCATACATTTGTTTTGCTCTTTTCACACATTCACACCTTCTCACCACTTCGTCCACACATCAAAAATGAATTACCACTCATATATATATCATCCCTCTGTAAGATTTTAATACTTGGTGCTATAAAGGAGTAGTGATTCTCAGAAGGCCAAACTCACAAGTTACATTTAATGCACACATAAAGCCGGATAAGCATATGAGCTTGGATCGAAAATAATATTCCTCAAACTGTAAAACAAATTTAAAACTACTCCCCTTATACATCTTGTGCATACAACCGGCATGAGCTGGCTGGCAATGAGAAAATAAATGGAAAAATCATCTACCGAATCCTGAATCGGTAGAATTGTCATAAAGAATAAAATGATTTAAGTTGGGTAACATTACGCTAGTCAACCCTTCTTGGAGATCCACAACACAAAATGATAAAGATAATGGTAGCTACAGTCAACTAACTAACCGACACACCCCACTTCACGGCTTTTAGTCGTAACACACTCATCTTCTATATGTTCGCCTGTGATGAGTAGATCCTAATCTATAATCGATATTGAATTTTGAAGTGCCATCAATGACAAATACTAGAATTCAAGTGTTAAATTTCGAAGCTTCTATATGCCACAGATGGGTGGTTTAGATTTATGAGTTTCCTTCAATTAGATCCTATTATCACTTTATTACGAATGACAACTCCAACGCATGTAAGGTGTACATCTCCACCTTAACTGGGCGGCACCTGAAGGCCCACCCCCCATGCTAGGAGATAGTAAAAGGGCTTCCTAGGAAAAACCAACAACCTCTAGACACAGGAAACACACAATACTATACCATACAAGAACAGTACATAACTAAAAGGTTACATTGCTTTCAGAGTAAAATAATCAAGTATATCAACTGTACAATACATATTGTTTTCATAGGAGTGTCATCGAAAATTTGCATGGGTTACCCTGGAAGATCTTCCTAGGCCTCGACCTCCATCTTGGGTTACCCTAGTAGCCTCTCACAATCCCCCGCCCCACATACAAACCGATGCAAAATCAATTATCTTTCAAAGGTACAAGATAATGATCTTCCCATTCCAGGCCTTCTCATCTCATCCCAAGTCTAAATAAGCCCTTGAGCCCATGAGCAAGACACAATTAACAAGTTATATGATTTAGCTACCCTTTCCCCTAATACAATTATTTAATTTCTACTAAATTAACTAACTCTCACATGAGTTACCCTGACACCACTTTGTGTGCCAACCCCCATTGAGAGCCACTCCCCTATTGACAACACAAGGCTCTAATCCAAAACCCAAGGGTAAACACAGTGCACACAACGAATATTAAGTCCAAACCAAAATATAAGAGGCAACACATCCCCGTTCATGGTAATCGGGTGCTTAAATGAATTACAACCAAGTGCACTAACCAAGGAAAATCAAGGGATGAACCATAAATTACAACAACCCCATCATAAAATAACATCATCTGGAAGACTTACAAACACAACTAACCGATTTCCCCAAAAATGTGAATAGAAAAAATCATAATTTAAATAGGCAATTGTAGTAGGAAATAATTCTACCATTAGGATTTCCTAAATGCAATTTCCATTTCATTAAAATACAATAACAAATTTCCCAAACTAAACTAACTTAATACAATTTCAATTACAAACAATAGATAAATTATATCTAATTGTCTATTTCAATTTCTCAATTACACTTTAATAAAAACCAATTTTTTTATTTTTTTTAATGCATCTATCATAAAAAAATATCCGTTTAACTTTATATATATAATTATAATTATAATTGTATATGTATATATACATATAATTATATATATATGAATATATTATTTAATATTTAAAATAGAGGACTTCCAAACAATTACAAAACAAATAAATATATATATACATATATAAGGTTATTATATATAATGAATTTTAAATGCATATATATATGTATTCAAATTCATTCATTTTATATATATATATATATATATATATTCATTTATATATATATATATATATATTTAAATATATATTTTGTAAAATTGTTTGGAAATCATTGTAATTCTATTTTAAATAATTAAATAATACATTTCATACATATATATATAATTATACGTATATATACATATATAATTATAATGTTATTGTATTTTAATGAAATGGAAATTAGATTTAGGAAATCCTAATGGTAGAATTAATTCCTACTTGAATTGCCTATTTAAATTATGATTTCTTCTATTCACATTTTTGGGGAAATCGGTTAGTGTGTTTGTAAGTCTTCCAGATGATGTTATTTTATGAGGGGGTTGTAATTTATGGTTCAACCCTTGATCTTCCTTGGGTAGTGCACTTGGTTGTAATTCAGTCAAACACCCGAATACCATGAATGGGGATGTATTGCCTCTTATATTTTGGTTTGGGATTTAATATCCATTGTGTGCACTATGTTTACCCTTGGGTTTTGGATTAGATCCTTGTGTTGTCAGTATGGGAGTGGCTCTCAATGGGGGCTGGCACACAAAGTGGTGCCAAGGTAACTCATGTGAGAGTTAGTTAATTTAGTGGAAATTAAATAATTGTATTAGGGGAAAGGGTAGCTTAAATCATATAACTTGTTAATTGTGCCTCACTCATGGGCTCAAGGGCTTAGTTAGACTTGGGATGAGACGAGAAGGCCTGGAATGGCAAGATCATTATCTTGTCCCTTTGAAAGATAATTGATTCTTCATCGGTTTGCATGTGGGGTCGGGGGTTGTGAGAGGCTACCAGGGTAACCCAAAATGGGGGCCAGGGCCTAGGAAGATCTGCCAGGGTAACCCATGCAAATTTGTGATGACACTCCTCCTATGACAACAATATGTATTATGTGGTTGATATACTTGATTATTTTACTATGGAAGGAATGTAACCTTTTAGGTATGTATTGTTCTTGTATGGTATAGTATTGTGTGTTTCCTGTGTCTATAGGTTGTTGGTTTTTCCTAGGAATCCCTTTTACTATCTCCTAGCATGGGGGGTGGGCCTTCAAGTACCACTTGGTTGGGTGGAACATGCACCTTACACCATTGGGTTCCCATTTCATGTACGTGATTGCGGGATCTTCTAGATTGGAGAGCTCGCATGTTCCAGTTACTTGTACCATCTATTGTACACTATTGGTTAAACTAGATACTTATGTATATGTACTACTCCTCATTTGTATTCGAGGAGGATTCTTGTATCATTGTTATTGTAACATTATTGTATGATCTTCCTCATTTTGGAAATGAGTCTTGTAACTGTTTTATAGAATGTATGCAATCTATGGATGATTCTTTAATGTTTTGGAGGTATGTTATTTATTTCATGAGTTTAATTTTATATGCTATGGATTAGTTTACTTTTGTATATTGGGATTCAAATGTAAGTGTTGTTGCATACCTTAAAGAGGATCTGTATGTGTTAATTACACTTTAAAAAAATATATATTATTATGCTTTCGTTGTGTTTGTGTCATCCTCTAGGGATACGTGGTAGGGCATCACATTCATTTGAATGATCCTATTGATATTTGACATTAGTGGCTTCGTTATGCTTTGATTCTTCATGGATCAAGCATAATAAACTCATACTAATCTGTCCAGTCATGTTTTGGCACTAGAAGGAGGGAAAAACCAATCAAATTTAATCAATTTCTATCTCAAACTCCATTTTTCTGATTTTTACAAGATATAGCAATGCCCAAAAGAATTTGAGCAATATTTTTTTTGGGTGTCACCATACAACGATGCTATCATCATCAGAAATAGTGATGCATACTTAATATCTTAACGTTGATTAAACGAATGGTGACGCTAATAATTTTTAGAGGTATCGAAGATTTATAAACGACAATGCTCCCCAAATAGTGACACTATTGTCGTCACTTTTTTTCCATAGAGCGACACCCAAATTCACTAGAGCAACGTGCCCAAATGACTTATAGAGAAGCTATCATGAACAATAATTCCCTTATCTAGTAATAAAAATGAAGATCAATTTTCAGCATGTGTCTTAATTTTTTTACTTTATCTGATCACTAACATGCCTCTAATGGTGTTCTAGTTTTTAGGCTAAATGGATTTTGCAGGTTGGATATTAAATTTTGATGTGAAGAAGCATTCTCATCTTAAAATCGTATAATTGTAACAATCATTTGATGCTTTGGGGCAATTTAGCCCAAGTTTCTTATGATTTTCATTTTATGCTTTAGGACCTCACTAATTTTCATTTGGGTTTAAAAATAACGCTCAAACGAGACTAAAATTGAACCCTCATATCGTCGTAATTGAGAAAGGTAACTTAACACTTTGTTTGGTGCATAAAATGAATGAGTTCTTACTTTGTTGTGACACACTTGAAGTGTGTATCCAATCCCCTTTCACTTCATGTGATCTTGGGTGAAGAGAAACACTCCAAGTGTACTTTGTTGTTTGTGTGCACTTATAGTATGTATCTAATCCCCTTGCACTTCGTGCGATCTTGGGTGAAGAGAAATACTTAAGTACACCTTTTATGCTTTGTGTCACCCTTAAGAGAGGACTTACTATGAGATACACCCCACAACAGGAAACTCATAGGAAAGTTCTTACAAGCACGTTTATCGACGGTGGGCTTTAATAAAGATTGGGAAATCATGAGAAAGTACCTTCTATCCTAGATTGTATAACATACGACACCTCATACCATGCCTTAAGTGGAATGAGAATGGTAGTAAGATCCTTAAGTGGCAAAGTGGGCACGTGTATATGGCTAGGTGTTCTCGGTTTGTTACTAAGAACCAAATTATTTAGTTACCAAAAATCCTTAATGCTTGTTGGTGCAAGAATGGTTGTTTCGAAGCCACCCCACATTTTTAATATTCATTGTTGAAACAGAAAAATCCTTAGGATCTTTAGGATTTTGATATTTGGTGGTCTCAAGAAGTGTGTGTTGTGGAGGGGAGCCAATGTCACCAAATCTCTAACTATTTGCATTGTCTTAGTGTTTGGAGAAATCCGAGTGGGGAATCAACAAGTATGGCCATTCAACCTAGGTGGTAAATGATTGTGAGTCATTTTAATACTTTGCTTGGTTCCAAAAAATTACAAACAAACATTTACAATATTCCTCAAAATTTCAAACCCTTTGATCTAAATATGGATACCTTTTTAAAAAGCCTTGATATTAATGCTTGTCCTAAGGATTTATATCCTTAGAGATTTCTAAATATCTTGAATTATATCTCAATCCATATTTTCCATAGTCATCATAAGAAACTATGCCTTCAACCTTATGATTTTCACAAAATGGACATTATGAAATTTATGATGTTTTTGACATAAACATTTAGTTTGAAAATATAATCAAGACAAGTGTTTGTGGTAAAATAAATTCACTTAAGAAAGATAAATTGACAAATTGAACCCTACATGACCATTTGGAGACCAATTTCTCATGTTGAACAACCCGATCTTACACCTGCTATTATTTAACCAAACTTTGAACTCATCAAAAGAGAACAAACCAATATCATTAGTAGTTTGAGAAGCTTCACTTTTGAAACAAAAGAAACACCCGCCCAGTGGAGAAATGCCTCAAATATCTTAGATGAAGAAGAGGAAAAAGCTGATATTGAGGTTGGAAGGTCCATATTACCACCACCTACGTGGCAATAAATATCCTTCTTTCTTCCATAAAATTCTAGAATCCTTTCTAAATGATCTCACAAAATTAATAACTCTAAGAGAAGGTCTCAGAGGTCATCATTTCCAAATTCTGGAATCTTACTCCAAAGTTGTCAAAAACACCTAGCAAAACTTCACCAAAATAGAACCAAGTTGTTATAATACTTCTACAAACCTGTTTCAAGGAACAATCTAGAATTGTATATGTTCTTTTTTGGTCAAAATCCTGGTCTTTTTCATGATAACGAACCTATCTAAAACATAGGGACTTTAGGATTTGAAAACTTTAGTGGTCTAGCATGTTTCTCACTACCTTAGTCTTGTAAAACAAAGGCTCACTTTAGGTCAACACAATGTAAACACTCATCCACCCCATTAAAATTCACCTTCACTTCCACCAAACTTCAAAAACTTTGAATAATACACCAACACCTTTAGACTTAAAAATCTATCAAACAAATCCCTAACTTAGCTACTTTGTATGTGAAATGTATCCTTTTCCATGCACTTAGTTGAGTTAGTTATCATATTTGAACTAGTTCATCTTGAAGGTCACGAGTCTACCCTAAATATTTCCATGTTCATAAACATCCTTTATCAAACATCAAACATCAAACTCAAAAAGTCAAAAAGTAAGTTATTCCAAAATGTCTGTAAAAGATCACTCCTCCACATCAATCCACCTCATCCCATTACCAATATTGCTGTCTAAAATACTTGAGCTGTCCCTCTTACCTAGATCGGAGTAAACCAGAGAGTTCAACATTGCCAAATCCTAAATGTTGGGTAACCTCCCATAGGGTGACACAAAAATCTATGGCAGATAAGATCAAGCAACATAAGAGAATCATGGAGAAAAAACTAAAGTCATATTTTACCTCAAGTGGGTCCAAATCCCTCTGAGGAATCTTGATCCAAGAAGCTGCTACTCGACGGCAACAACCATCATCTCCATTAGGACCATATGAGATAGAAGACATCAAGAACAATCCATTTGAACTTACTAGGGAAGAAATCATGGAACATCAAGCCTTGTGAAGCATAGCTCCAATTTCTCCATCATTTGTTGCACAAAATTTGACATAAGGCTTCACAACTCCATCACTAGGGATAAATAAAACATCCACTCCCATTCATGCAACTATCCTTTCCAAGGACTTTGGTCTAACTCTTCCATTTCAAAGCAACACACTTGTGGGCACCCTCGATACCAATCCTCCATCCCAAACCACTAATTGGACACCTACCTTTGGTGCTCCTCATGTTTCTAAAGATCCCCAACACCCATATAAACCCCTTGAACTTCATTACTCCATCACAACCTCCACATATCAAGGACACCCCTCTTCATCCATACCCATTATTACCACAAGTGTTCCCACCATCACACAAAGTAGTGTGGACCAAGTGTCTCAAAACAGTACACAGCGGCATGCCAACACCATACCACAGAGTCAACCCTTAATGCAAATTGGGACATCTCTACCCAATCCTCCAATTTGTTCATCCATACCATTGGATTCACAAAACACATCCATCCCATCCATTATCAACCCATCTCAAAACAATCTCTTGGTCATGAATCGCATCAACCCAGGTACTACCTTATCCACATCCCTAAAACAAGGAAATCCTGAAGACATGGGACAAGGGAATATTTTTAATCAATGGACTCAAGGTCCTAGTGTGTCATTACCATCACAAAATCTAATGGAACAATCCTCATCCTTTCCCATAGTCCCCTTCACCATGCAAAATCAAATGGGACCTCAAACTTACATTCCTCCACCCTCATCCACTATTTTACAAGGAATATTAAACCAAGGAACCCCTAATCTCTCATCACCAATCCACTACCCACTCAAAACATCAACACCCCCAATCCATCATAAATGTCCCAACAAACACTTGATCCCTCATTACAAGCACATGCCTTAGCTTTACAACAAGTACAACAAGCATATCAGCAATCCATACAACAAAAATAAATCAGCCCTAGTAGCACAACAATAGCAACAACAACAACAAGCAGCTCTAGCAACACAATAAAAGTAGCATAATAAAAGAAGTAACAACAACAAGCAGCCTTAGCAGCAACAACAACAAGTAGCCTTAGCAACACAACAAGCAGCACAACAACAACAAGCAGCCTTAGCTCAGCAACAACATCAAGCCCATCAAGTAGCCTTAGTAGCATAGCAACAACCGTAGGCCCAAAAAAAATCCCTAGTGGTGCAACAACAACAACAACAAGCTCAACAGGTAGCCTTAGTAGCTCAACAACAATAGCAAGCCTTATTAGCTCAATAGTATACCCAACAACAATAAGAATCAAGTTCCTACTATAATCCTCAATAGAACATCGTCAATATAAACATGTTAGGAACATATACATCAACACCTCAATCACCTTCACATA
>VDFB02253171.1:0-48060 GCA_007258455.2 Sequoia sempervirens | reverse complement strand
TAGATGCTATAGAAGTATTATTATTTTCATAATATTATTTTAATTAATAAAATTTAAATTATACTATAATTGCATAATCATTATTCATTTCCATAAGCATATATGCATTTACACATTCTAATTCATTTTTATATAAGATATTTAATTCATGAAAACATCACATCTTTCATTAGAATACATGTGTCACTCATCCACATTGTAGAGATAACACATAAGGCTCACATATAGGTCCAAAAGTACCCCAAAGTAATCATAACAGTACCAAGTAACAAAGGATCAATTCCAAGTAATCAAAGGTCTAAGAACCAAATGGAATGATGATCTCAAGATCGCACTCACAAGAACCCCTTCATGCATTCCATATCACTCATTTATCTATTTTTAAGGGGATTAATCTCCAAGATAAAGATGGTAAAGATAACATACATTAGTAGTAAGATAAACGGATGATAACTACCCATAATGACCCATGTTTTCTTCTATCCTCAAATTTTTCTCATGTCTACTACCTTATAAACATTATACTAGAGGTCATTATCCATAAACATAGTTGGAAAGAACATGAAAATATAATACCAACACTTGAAAATAGAAATAATTTAGCTTAGCCCCCATAAATTTCAAAAATACCAAATGAAGGAAATCTTAATTCCAACAATAAGGTAAATATATACTTGCAATTTTAAATATAAATCAAAAACAACCACAAGAGCCACATGAAAATAAAAAATTTCAAAGGTTTGTGGCTGAACTAATTTCATACAAAGATAAAATAATCGCTACGAACCCTCAAAATAAATTATAAATGTATCAACAACAGAAAGAAATGTTCACAACTTTCAAAATTGTGAATTATGATACTATAAGACTAATTTTAAGTCACTCATAAGGAAGAAGGAACTTCATAGTTAAAATAATATGTTCCTTTTTATATACTATTGTTCTTATCCACTTAAGTATCCATAGTAAGCTTGATAGTAACCATCTCAACAAAAATAATAAAATGAGGCATTTCATGTGCTATTATCCTTACCTAGTTAAGTATCCATAACAAACATGATGACACTCACTTTCCTTTTAGTACAAGTCATGGTAGCCATGTTGAGATCCCAATAGGTTAAATGGAATAATATACATATATTTATAATAATATGTGCATTCACACTACCTAGTAACACGACATCATCACTAGCATCACAACATCAATACCCTACACTATGGAATAATTGTGATATTCTAAATTGACTCACTTTGAAATAGATTCAATGGACTTAGAACTACATATGTGTTTTATCCTTGCTAATAGAATGAACCAACTATTCATGCTCTTATGGAAAAACCTAGTTCAATGGATATTTTTTATGAATTTCCCTCTTTACAAGGAATTGATTGCTTGAATTCGGGATCATGTCACTTTCACCCACCTCTTCAAAAAGGAGTGCCTAGTGTTAGACTATGGTATTGATTTATGGGGTTGAATGCAAAGTGATAGGTTTGTTTAGGCATTACCTAACAACTCATTGGAGTGTTAGTGTCATGATTCTAACATTGATAAGGTTAATGATTTCTATCAAGAAGGCATTCTCTTGTGCAAGAATCCTCCCTTATCCATATTTTCTCATTATCTTCTCGCATGTGCCTAAGAATGGGGTGTTCTTTTGAATTCTATCCAAAAATGATTCAATCTAATCCCCTTTGGTCCCTAGACACATCTGGCATTAAAATACAAGTGAGAGATAAGAGATTCAAGGGAGACCAAATTTGATGAGTTTTCTTGCTTTATTGGAGTTATGATGTTTTCTTTGTTTGATTTTTATTATTTTTTTAATGCCTCATGATGGAAACAATGGATTCTTTCTAGTTGTTTTTCATGCTTTTTGAAAGTTGTAAGATTGTAACTAAGAATGATAAATATATAAAATAATATTTTTTATTTCCTTTTTTATTTTTCTTGAAATAAAGTGTGAAATAATTGTCTAATTGCAACTAATTATTTTTATATAAATTTTACATGCAAATTATATTATGTTTTTGGATCTTTTGATTTTCAAGAAAAAAATTCAAAGAAGCATCCTAATCTATTTGTAAAATACAAAAAATAATTTAAATATAATTATACCCAAGGAAATACATTCTAAACTAACTAAGAAACAACAAAAAAAGTGTTGCATTCCATAGGAAGATTGGTGTGGTCTAATTAATAAAACAAATAACAATTTCATATGGAAATGCTTTTGAAATTAAAGAACTTGGAAGATGCTTTGAAATTTCTTTGTAACTACTATGGTTGGGATCCTCAAAGGATCCAAATTTTATCTATTGTTTCTTCTCCTCTCCTAACCTTGGGTCTATACTTTATTATATGAAAATGGGATATCAATATTGTGATTGATTTGGTAGGAAGGAGAAGAGACTTCTTGTATTATATGGGTAAGGTTAGAGCCTATATATGTTGACTAAAGATTGGGATCCCAAAGAGGCAAGCAATATTCTAAAGGTGATTTAAGTTTCTAGAGGAAGGGATACAAGCTTTGACCAAATACTTTAATAGGTAGTTGAACAATCCTTTTATCCTATGGAGAGAGTAGCAAAATTGTTCAAAGCTTCTACAATCAAGAATTTTCTTCTATTTTTCTCTTCTCTATGTATTATCTCTTTATATATCTCTTATGAATGGGAGAAGGAAGTTTATATAAGAACAAAGTAATGTCTAAGAGAGGTAAAATCAAGACAATAATATGAATGAAAGAAAGAAATAAATCATAGAAAAAATTTGGTGATTAGAAGGGAAATTGGAGAAAAATCTACAAAATGAAAGTGACTCAAGCACATGACAACTTACAATAGGGTCACCCATGTTGAGGTTTTGGTCACCCCTCTTACCAAGTTAGGCTACCTAGGTGAACCTAAATCTTAAAATGATTCACTTAAGTGAGTCTGAGGTCTCCTAATTCCCAGTATTGCTTAAGATAGAAGGTAGTTTTTGAAGGAAAGAAGAAAAAACAGGTCAAGAGGGTGATAAAAAAGAGTGAAGAGGGAACATGAAGTAGGGTACTAGGATGCTAGGAAGAATCCCACTACTATGAAAAAGGCTATGAGGATAAATCAGAATGCCATGTGGGTAGTGAGTTGGACTAAAAAATCATCATTAGACATGTATGTTAACTCATACAATTGTATTTGCTTAAAGGAAAATCAATTCAAATTGGCAACATATCAAAAAAATCATATCAAAGAATGTGTATGATATAGAAACCACCAAGATGCTTATTAATTAGTAACATTAGTCGATCATAAACATCAAAAAATAGCTTTTCAATTAACATCACTGTTAGAGTTGCTCAAAGACTCAAGCTCCCAGGATCACTTGCAAAACCAAAAATGACCTTCTATGAAAGAGAAAAACAAAAGCATAATGTTGGTGTGAATAGGTATTTTACCTAACTAGTTCACTAGTGATTCCTATTTACATGTTAAGTTTACTTAGGTCCTAGGAATCTTTCTAAGAACTTCTCGAAGTTGCACGGTGGTGACATGTGTCAAGGCATGTTGATAACTATGGAATGTACCTATTTTTGAGGAAGTTGGTGCCCACTTTGAAAAATCAAGATTGGATGTTGCTAATTGCAAGGGGAGTTGTGTATGGATGCATTTTCTATTCCTAGTTGAGTCAAACTTGGAATGTGGATACCCAAATTTTTTGACAGGTGTTTTTTTGCATGTGCATGTTGCATGTTGTTGCATGTAGATCCTTTCTTGTTGCATGTTCATGCATGGGCGTGGGTTTAAGGAAAATTTTATCCTAGACACTGTATACTCTATAAATATAGGTGTTATGCTAGAGTAGTTGTGAGAGAAGCTTGATTCACAGGGGTTGTGTTGTCAAATTTTCTCTAGAAGAGAAAAATGTAATCTCCAAGTATAGGCTATGAGCTTGCACATGTAAATATATACATTGTTGTTACAAATAGATACATTGGTTCAAGCCCACATGAGCATATAATTAGTATTTGTATTGTAACTATTTTGTTGTTGATAATACAGAGGATCTGTATTGTTGGAGTGTGGGGTTTTAACTTGAAAGGGGTTTCCCCATGTATATTTGTGTTCTTTCTCTTTTGTCTATTCTTATATTCTTTAAATTTTAATTTACATGTCATTATGTTGTTGAAATTATCCTAGATTTGAAAACTACTTTTCTTTCCTCTAAGGGTTAATGTGGTGGAAATTAAATTGTGCCTATTTTTGTTTTAAGACATAGTTGTATATGCTTGTATCATGAAATAAGAATAAAAAATGAAAGATACCAGAGGAATATACTAGTTCTTAGATGGATTTCTAGGATCTCATATTTCCCTTCACATCCACATGACTATTCTTCTGCTAATTGACCATTTTCTTCATTCATTCCAACATATTCACTCTTTTTCAAGAGTTTGATCCAAAAAAATTATTTTTGTCACTCCCAAGGGGGCATCTTACCTCCATTTCTTCATTCACTAGGACAAACTAGGGCATGTCATCACAAATTCTTTCACACATTCTTTGAAACAACGCTATAAAAATGCATTGTCTCAAAGTGGGGAAAAATGTAGACACCTGATAAGGGATGGCATTGAGAGGCGACTGAGGGCGTGCTAGGGCGTGTGTGCCCTAGCTCGTTATATTGGAATTTTTCTTGTTCGCGTGGGTCTGATTCTAATCTCGAGGGGCCATGGCGGCCTGAATGTACGTGCCTTGTTTCCTAGTTTCATTTCTTTCATTTTCTTTTACTTTCTCCATGTGGTTGCGGGAGGTGCAGGCATGGGTGGTGTGGTTGTTGTTCTCAGTTGAGTGTTTGGTGTTCTATACCAGGTGTTGGGAGCAGTTGTCTTGGGAGCAGCTGCCTTGATCGATGTGTGTGGTTGGCATCTTTTGATGTAGAAGGGGACCATTTCTCTTTTTTTCTTGTGGTGTCCCTTGCATGCAAGTCGGTATGGGGCTGTGGATTAGTCTTGGCTGGGTGTGGGGGGAGTTTCAAATGGGGTGGTGGTGGGTTGAGTTTTTCAATGGCAATGAATGTGCCTTTGGACAAGGGGGTGGGGGATGCAGCTATGGTGACAGATGGTGTTGAGGTTTCCATTCCATCTTCCTTTAGGGTGGGCATGCCTCAAACCGGCACTTTTAAATTGCAGAAGGTAAATGGGTGCTTGGAGAGAGCCAAAGCTTGTCCGGTGTTGGTGATCCAATCAGAGGCAGTGGTGGATGATCTGGATTACTACTACAAGCATGTTTTGATCTACAATTTTATGGGGATGAGGGTTTCTCTTCCATTCTTGGATACTTGGATCCGTAAGATATGGAATCCAGAAGGAGACTTCGATATTTTATGGCTGCGAATAACTTTTTTCTAGTGGATTTTTCAAGCATCTCTAATCAAAACTGGGAGTTTGAAGGTGGGCCTTATTTTTACAATCAATTTGGCTTATTCTTAAAACCATGGCATGTTGGCTTTAGTTCAGTAGAAGAGTTGCCTTCTAATGTCCCCATATGGGTTCATCTTCCTCAACTGTCACTTGAATGTTGGATAAGTGACATATTACAATCGATTGCTCTGGTGTTGGGAAAACCTATTGGCCCTTCTCAGCAAACTTTGAATAAGATTATTTTTTCTTATGCATGGGTATGTGTCGAGATTGATTTGAGTCAACCTTTACCAGACTCTATAAATTTTATGGTTGGTTCTAGCTCCTGGACTCAACCGTTAGATTATGAGACGTTACCTTTCAGGTGTCAGTTGTGTCATGAGTATGGCCATCTTCAACAAAGGTGTCCTCATGCTTCTAGTGTGGTTGGTATAAGTAATGTGACCTCTGAGCCTACTTCAAGGGAGGAAAAAGGTAAAGCTCCCATGCAGGGGGAGGTTGCAGATAAAGATGGCTTTGTTCTGGTTAAGTCTCGTAATTGTGGGTAGGGTCAAAAGAGATCTCTCAAGGATCGGAAAGAGGAGGAAACTTTTAATAGATTTGAGGCTCTAGACGAGTTAGTTCAAGAGGAAGGGTTCCATACTGACTTGCAAATGACAGTTGATTCTTTTTCCAAGGAGTTACCTGGGGTGCAGGTTGCGGTGTTTCCCAAGATGGTTTAGCCTAATAGGGGCTTCAAGTGGATTCTATTTTGACTCCTTCGGCTCCAGCTCCAGATGTGGGCGATGGGGTGATTGTGTATTTTGGAGGTTCTCTTGATGCTAGTGGGGTTATCTATGAGGTGTGGGGTGGTCCTGACTTGGGTAAAAACAAGTCTTCTTCCCTTGCCTTGGGTTTACAACAAAAGTCTCTCAAGAGGGGGGTTCCTGAGAAACCTTCTAAGGTTGGTTGCAAGAAGGATCAAGAAAAAGTTAAGCTAGTTGGTGAGACATTGGTTGAGGTGAGTTCAGTGAAGACTATTGATGCTCACTTCTCCCAACCTCAACGATGATTGTGCTTTCTTGGAATGTGAGGGGTATGAATAGAGTCCATCGACAAAAAGATATTCGGGATCTAGTTCGTATTCATTCTCCTAATATGGTCTTCCTTCAAGAAACTAATTTATCAGTTGATAGTATGCTTTGTGTGGCTTTGAAGATTTGGCATAGTGGACAATGTCAATGTGTTGAAGCACTTGGTAGCTTTGGTGGGGTGGCCTATTTATGGGATCCTCAAAAATTCAATCCAATTTGGTGGCTCTCCTGCAGGGGTGTGATTTCTTATGTTGCTTCTCATCTTGAGTCAAGAGAGAGAGTTCTTTTTTCTAACATTTATGCTCCGATTGACTTTCAAAGTAAATTTTGGTTGTGGGATCATGTTAGATATGTGAGGTCTTTGGATCCTTACCTGCCTTGGGTTTTGGTTGTGGATTTCAATGTTGTTACTTCTTTAGAGGAAAAGAGGGGAGGAAGTGCTCACCTAGAGCCTTCCTCGGGGCTCTTGCAGGAAAATGTTGCTCTCCTAAGTTTGGTTGACATTAATCCAACCAATGGAGTCTTTACTTGGAATAATAGGAGAAGTGGAGATGTAGCTATTTTAGAAAGATTGGATATATTTTTGGTCTCCAGTTTTTGGGTGGGAGACAAATGGAGGACTAGCTCGGAGATTTTGAATGGATGGGGCTCTGATCATTGGTTGATTAAGCTTAATGTTGAGCTACCCCAACATTGCTTTAAGTAGTCTTTTAAGTTCCAACTTATGTGGCTTAGGGATGAGTCCCTCAATGATCTACTTCTTGGCTAGTGGAGTTTGGGTAAGTCAGCTTATGGTACTACTATGTACTCTTTCTCCAAAAGGCTACAATATGTGAAGTACATGTTGAAACACTGGAATAGGTAGCACTTTGGTAATGTGTTTCATGCAAAAAAAAATGCTCAGGATAATCTGGATGTGATCACCAGAAAAATTTGTGACCAGCGCCTCTTTGAGGAGCTTGGTTTGTTGGAAGCTGTTGCAGTGAAGGAGGTTGAGGAGTGGGAATTAAGAGAAGAATTTTTTTGGAAACAGAAGTCTCGAATTGAATGGCTCCAAGCAGGTGATTGAAATACTTCTTTCTTTCAAAATTTAGTTAAGGATAAAAGACAAGGTAATGTTATTTCCTCTCTCTTGTCATCGGATGGGGAGATTATGTCCTCCTCTGCTTCTATTTCTACTAAATTTGTTCGCTTCTTTTCTGCTTTATTTTTTGAGGATTCGCCTCCTGCGTAGGAAGATGAAGCTAGGATTCTAGATTGTATTTTTCCTTTGGTATCTAATGAAATGCATGAATCTCTACTTACTCCTATTACCATGTCGGAGCTTTAGAATGTTGTGTTTTAGATGAAAAAAGGTAAAGCTCCTAGATCTAATGGGTTCCCAATTGAATTTTATCAGGAGTTTTGGGAAGTGGTCAAGTTGGACTTTTTGGAGGTTGTTCAGGAGTCCTTCATGAGTAAGAAAATGCTAAAATCTATGAACATAACCTTTTTAGCTCTCATGCCAAAGATGGATGGGGCTAACTCTCTGGATATTTTTAGGCCAATTACTTTATGTAATGTTGTTTACAAGATCATTACCAAGTTGATTGTTGAGAGGTTGAAACCTTGGCTAGGTGGGTTAATATCTAAGGAGCAAGGGGGCTTTGTTGTTGGTAGATAGATTATGGATGGTCTCATTATTGTTGTGGAGACCATTCATTTTATGGTGTCCTCTAAGGAGAAGTCAATTTTTATCAAGTTGGATATGGCTAAAGCTTATGATTGGGTTAAATGGGATTTTCTATTCAAGATCCTTGGAGCTTTTGGTTTTGTTGGTGCCTGGATTGAATGGGTTAAGATTTGTGTTACTTCTTCCTTTTTAGTGTTAATTAATGGGGTTCCCACAGAGTTTTTTGGTGCTTCCAGGAGGCTCGGACAAGGGGATCATTTGTCTCCCTATTTGTTCATCATGCTTGTTGAGGGATTGGGGAGGTTCATTTAGCCTCATGTAGAGATAGAGAGTGGCTTGATTTAGGGTTGGAGTTGGGGAAATGCTATTCCCCCTTAGTCCCATATTCAATTTGTGGATGATACTGCTTTGATGGGAAAGGCTAAGGTTGAGGAGGCTATCAGATGGTGCAACGTGTTGGACAGTTACTTGGTTACTTCAAGTTAGTGTATTAATGAGGGGAAGTCTTTTATTTACTTCTTCACCACTCTGAAGATTATCCAAAGCATATTTGCTAACATTCTACATTCCCAGATTGGTTCGCTCCCCTTTGTTTATCTTGGTATCCCTCTTGCTATTCATTTTATTCCTAAAATGTTTTGGCAGGGGATTATTGATAAGTTTCGAAGTTTAGTTACTCAGTGGACTTACAGGTGGCTTTCATCGACAGGCGGAGTGACTCTTTTAAAGTCAATGGTCTAGGATCTTCCCCTTTACAGATGCTTTGTTCTCTCTACTCCTTCCAGCTTCATCAAGGATTTTGAGAGGTTGTCTCGTCAGTTCCTTTGGTCTGGAAATCTTCTTCATAGGAAGTGGAGTTTGGCTAAGTGGGATGTTGTTTGTAGGTTGAAGCAGGAAGGGGGTTCGGGCTTACGTTGGATTGATCTAAATGGGCAGGCTTTAGCTACTAAATTGTATTGGAGTTGGTGTTCACAGCAGCATCAAGTGTGGGCTAAAATTATCACCTTTAAATATTTGGGTGTGGTGGAGAGTGTTGAGGTTGCCAGATTTAGCTTGGAGGGGGAGGGCTCTATGATTTGGGGAACCCTCAAAAGGGGTGCCAAGATTGTTAAGCAGGGGTTGTTTTGGATCTGCAATAGTGGATAGGATGCTCTTTTCCAGTACAATTCTTGGGATGGACATCCTCCCATTTTATCTTCTCATCCTCACCTGCAGGATTTGTGTTAGCATTTTATGGATGTTGGGTGGTGTCATGTGGCTGATTTCAAATCTCAACAGACTTTGGGACATAATTTTGTGTCTAGATGGAAGGATCCTTTGGAGTGGCCTCCTAGTGGTTCAGAGGAGAATCGTCATGAGCTTGCTAAGATTTTTTTAGATTGTGTTTGTAATTCTCTTCATGGGAAAGATGTGCTGGCTTGGGGTCTTGATCTGAAAGGTAAATTCTCGGTTGCCTCTAGTTGTCAAGTTTTGGATAAGCAATTTTTTGGGAGTTTCGAGGTTTCTTGGTGGAAACATGTTTAGAATAAATTTTCTTGGCCTAAGTGTAATCTATTTTCTTGGCTTGTGGTACAAGGAAAGTTCCTTACTTGGGAAAATATTTGGAAGTAGGGGTTTCAAGGCCCTTCCATGTGTGTTATCTGTGCTAAGCAAGGTGAAAATTTTTCCCACCTCTTCTTTCAATGTCCTTTTGCGAAAGCTATTTGGCACCTCTGGAGCCAACCGTATGGTCATGTTTCTTCTTTAGAGGATTTTTTGAGGAGACAGGGGTCACCTCCTACTAAGACCTCTTTTCTGTGTATTTCCTAGATTATTGGTCCTAGTTTGATTGTTTGGCATATTTGGTTGGAGCGCAATAGGGAAAAAAAATTATATAAGAAGTTGCTTATTGAGCAACTTTGGATGAGGATTTTGGGTGTACTTCAGGAGACTCTGACTGTGAAGTGCGATTTGTCTGTGTTGGCATATGGCTTTGGGAGATTGTTTATGGCTTCTAGTGTTGTCATTGATGGCAACTAGAGTCATTAATGTGGTCCGCAGATCAGGATCTACTTACACCGGCAGAAATTGTAGTAGGCAGTGTGTTACCGACAGAAAGTATGAAGAACAAGGTATTTGGTCAACCAGTCGATCTATATGCTTCACCGGATCATTATTTTATGTTTTGGATCCCTAGGAAAGCTTGTTAAGCATGTATGTTACCTTATTGTTAAGTTTTGTGGTGTTGCAGCAATCAGTGTATGAGTTAAGAGATCCGGTAGAATGATTTATTGTTTATTTTCTCATTATGGCCAACCTGGTGTATATAGCATGTTGCAGATGTATAAGGAGTAGTTGTTTTAATATTTCTTGTGTTGGGAATTTTGATTTGGGTCCCAGCTATAGTCTAGCCAACTTGTGTGGGTGCGCATTAATTTTAATTGGTAATTTGAGCGGACTATTGGAGAATATTTCATGTTTTGTTGAAGCCGACTTAAGTGATTAAAATCTTTGATAGCGGATATATATATATATGAGATTGGTAATTCATTTTTGTAAGTGTGTGCATGATGTTGTAAGAATGTGTGTGTGCGAAAAAGTTCAGAGCAGTTGTATGAGCATACATCAGAAGATCTGTTGAGTGAATTTTTGCTTGTGCAGTAGAAGGCTTGTTGTAGCAGAGCAGAGCAAAGCAGAAGTGTGAATTGGATAGAAGGTCCAAAATCTATTTTATGAGCTTCACCGGAACTGAATCCAGGCATTTGTAGATGCTATCTTCTTAGTTCATTTTTATTTTAATCACAAACATTTTGTAAGGCAGTGATCCTTTCTTATTTTGAACAGTGAGCTCTAGGCAGTGTGCCTGAATGCAAGTGCATTCCCTTTTTGGCTATACTTTTAACAGGGTATAATATTGTGGACTAACCTCCACCGTGGTTTTTCCCTTAGCAGGGTTTCCACGTAAAAATATTGGTGTTATGGTGTCTTGATCATTTTTTTTATGTGCTTGCATCTTTGTTTTTGTTCATGTGTTAAAAATGATTTAAGATCTAAATTGAAAGTCAAAATTGTTGAACACTGATTCAGCCCCCCCTCTTAGTGTTCCCTAAATCCAACAGTCTGTTTCGGTTGACCTTGGGGATCTAGGAGTGGTTAATGCTCTGGGTCTCGTTGAGAGGGGCAAAGGAAATTTGTTTCAATATGCTTTGTGGTCGTGGTCGTGAGAGGGTTGCTCGTGTTGGATAATGGTGTCCTCCTACTCAGGGGGAGCTGAAAATTAATACGGATGGATCTTCTAGGGGTAATCTTGGGCGTGCTAGAGTTGGGGGGCATTGGCAGAGATAGTTTGGGAGTGGTGGTTTTCTTTTTTCTCTATGTATATAGGTTGGAATACTAATAATCTCATGGAGGCTATTGCTATTCTTTTGGTAGTTGAGCATGCGGTTGGCCTTGGGTGGCGACGGATTGTTTGTGAGTCTGATTCTCAGGTAGTTATTGATATGTTGAATAAGTGTCATTTGGAAGATGTGAATTGACAGTTGGTTGTAGTGGTTAAGCATATTGTTTATTTGTGCTCTTCTTTGGAGTCTATTGTTTTTCGCCATATTCCTCGGGAGTGGAATAAGGTGGCTGATGGTTTGGCTAGGTGGGCTACTGAGAGGATGGGACCCTGGTATGTGGATGATTGGGACAACCTTTCTGGTGATTTGGTTCTTGATCTTGAGGAGTGGGTTATGGAGGATATGAGGTGTTTTTGGGTGTGAACTAATTTTTGGTCTTGTTTGACCCTTTGGTGGGTTTCTCTCTGTTGGGTTTGTAATGCTTGTCTAATTCAATAAAGTTTTTACCCTGTTTTTTTTTGAAATGTAGACACCTAAATCTGACTAACATATTTATTCCAAAACATAATCATTTTCCATCATTAAGTATCATCAATACATCTTTTGCATTTAATTAAATAATTTTGTTATCTAATTAAATTACCTTATTTCACCAATTACCTCTATTAATTAAATAATTTTTATTATTTAATTAATTTACTAATTATTCTTCCATTAATTAAATAATTTATTATTATTTAATTAATTCCCCAAATCTCAAAATTAAATAATTATTCAATTATTTAATGTATCTATTCTTGTACATGTCATTAATAATTAATTAATTTAATTAATTATTAATTTCATGCATTTCCACCTCACTAGTTAACTATGACTAACTCTCACTTTACTCTTCAATCAGATTAGTCTTTTGATCAATCTAATTAGTTCACTAATCAATCAATCCAGTCAAATTCCACTCACTCCAAGTTCACTAATCCATCAATTCAGTCTTTTAACACTTAGTCTCACTTATCTCTCCAATTAATTCTCTTAACTGACTCATGCAATCAATTATCTCCAATCAGGGAGTTAGTTAACTCCTCATCAATTCTGAGCCATTGATTTGCTCAGTCTCTCATCAGATCTTGACCACTAATTGATATCTCCAAATCTATAAAACCAACCTTCATCCATACCATTAATCTCTCTCTGATTAGATCTAGAAATCATAATATTTTTGCAATCATATTCAAAGTGCTTTGTGCAAATCTAAGAGCATATCATAACACTTTTCTCCAAGGTGAAAAGAGGAGAACAATGGAGATCAACTTGAAGGTCTTGCAGGTCTAAGGTATTGATTGTTTGTTTTATCTTCTTTCAAATTGCTTCATTGGTGTGATCTTTTTATTGTGATTCTTGTTGTTTTTTGTTTATCTTTGAGTTTCATAATTGAATTCTAACAACCCATATGCAGTTATAATCAATACAAACTTTCATTATAACACACATTCATTCCACATCATAGCGATAATAACACAAAGCTCACATATAGGTCCATGGGGTGCTACAATCACCACCAATTACCAAGTAACCAATAACTAGTGCCAAGTAACTAACTATACAAGAACCATGTGCAATTACGAGCTCAAGGCCATGCACCCCTGGGGGCCCTCCATATAATTGACACAAGTGATATATCTCTTATTTTTGTAAGGGGTTTATCATCCAAGAGATGGTCGTCAAAGAATAACATCACTAGGAAGGTAAGTGGATCACAACTACCCCATAATAACTCATACACCCATCATAAATAATTTCCTTGTGTGTACTTCCTTATATACACTCAACTAGGGGCCGACTCTCTTGACATGGTGAGAAGAACATCACAACACAAGACCAACAACTACAAACAATTTTTTTAGCTTAGCCACTACAAATTCATAAATACCAATAAAAATAATTCTAATTCTAATATTAATTTAAATAAATATGCATTATTCCAACAATAAATCAAATTTTACTATAAGATTTATATGGAAGCAAAAACAAATTGTGACTAAACTTTTTTTAGAAAAAGATTAAAAAAAACATTGTTGGCTCACACAAGCAAGTTAAAAATATCACCAATAACTGAAATACAAGTTCACGACCCATGAATTTTCACATTATATAACTATATGACTAACATCAAGTCACTAACATGGGAAGGAGAGAAGTCATGGTCACAACTCTCACAGTATTCCTTCATGTGTGCTTTGTGGTATAAACACACAAAAGCCTCACATGGCATGACAATATGCCTCCTACAAAAGACACAACTAGGACACATGTTGTAAATATTGACTATAACAATATTCCTTCATGTTTTCTTTATTATATGAACACACAAAATCCTCACATGGCATGACAATGCACCTTACAAAAAAGACATACCCAAGACACATGGTTCATGGCTAGAGGTTGATATGGCAAGACACAGTCATGTGCTATCAAACACAACCTATCATAGAAAACATGAGGCCCTCACTATGTGTGCACAAGCATATTGACATCACTACTCAACAACCATGTAGGAATAGTGTCAAATGTGCCTTCATGTATAAATACGTAGAATGGTATCCTCAAGCCCAACTTATTACCATAAAAAACACATCATTATCACCTATATTATGTTGAACATTAGTGTGGTGTGTAATCATATCTACTCAAATCATGTAATAACATGTGCAAACATGGTAATTGATGAGTTATTTTCAAGTCTCAAACTTTAATTGATTAATTATTGTATCAATTGTGGTGGTGTCCAAGGTTGTCTGTAGAAGAATTTTAGATTTCCTAATTTATACTAGATTTTATCAAAATAGGGAATTCTTATGTTGGAAAAAAATATTATCTAGAGAGAATTTAATAATTACAATATACGAAAGCATAAGAAATATAATCTATAAAAAATTAATTGAAATTCTACTCCAACAAAATAAAATTTCCATAACTATTGATCTAATGGTAACAAAATCTAAGTTATTATATTCTTTTCTTTATTTTGCACAAAATAAAAAGCTAGTAATAAACTAATTGGGAAAATATTTATATTTCTAAAAGATGCCATTTCCCACAACATGGAAATAACAATATACTTTGAAACTGCATGATATAGAGTTCTTTTTCACACAAACATAAATTTGCACAAGAACATAACAAATAACAAAATTAATATAGATAGTAGCAGTAACACAGATAA
Organism: Sequoia sempervirens; assembly: GCA_007258455.2. Classification (NCBI taxonomy): domain Eukaryota; kingdom Viridiplantae; phylum Streptophyta; class Pinopsida; order Cupressales; family Cupressaceae; genus Sequoia; species Sequoia sempervirens. The sequence continues at coordinate 33,367 of VDFB02253171.1, read as the reverse complement.
CATTAAACATGTAGGTTATAAGGAGTATGATCACAACTATGTAGACATAAATTCAATTAAAAATAAACTAGTTCTCTACTATGCACTTCAATCCTTCAGTTAAGTGTCTAGTTCGATAGAGGTTTAAAATTTTCTACTTGCAAAATTATTAACAACATGCAAGAGTGCTTCTTGAAACGGGAAAGTAAGATTTTTAGCTAAAAGATATTCTATACTACTTCATGCATTAGAGGTGTCAAATATCAAATGTCAAGTTGTTTTTGTTGAATAACAAAAAGAGATATATAAATTGTGTCTTACTTCCTAGATTATGGCATCATGGTGACATGCATTAATGCTATTATAATTTTGTTACATAGATTTATAAGTAAAAGTATAAATTACATTAAATGAAATAAATTTAATTTACTAAGAGAACCATCATAAAAAAGAGTCTTTTATTCTTCCTAATTTTCAAATAACTAATAATCTAGTGGAAATTCACAACTTCAAGCAAAATAGGAGACTTTTATCTCTAAAATCCTCTCGTAGAGAGCTAGTTTGTGATAGTTTTTGAGATGTTTTGAGAATTCCAAAGTTCTATGAATATAACACTCTAGAACTCCTCTTTTTCTTGAACATGACCCATTGTTACAAAAACACATATATTATACCCACGATCATAAGCATTAAAATCTTCATTAACACAAAAGGAGCAACATGTTATCATACATTAATATTAACTAATATTGTAACTAATTTATTACATAATATTGTTAATTTAATCATGATAAAGGTATATGGTAGGTGTTGGGTGGTTAAAAAGGGATAATTTGGCTCCAATAATGAGGTGTATGTTCATACCTCATATGTAATTATCATAATAACATAATCATTAGATACATGAATAATACTCTAACATGCTAGAAAATAAATTGCAATCTCCATAATTACTAACGCTATCATTATACTAATGTTTTTCATAATATAGTAAATGCTAAATTTAGAATAAAGGTACCAAATTAAGAGAAAACCTATGCCAAGAAGTATATGCATAATGTTGATAGTACCATTAGGAAATAATGTGTGATAATCTAGCACTATGGACAACTCAAGGGTTCATTCTTTAATCAGAATTAGTTGGCACTCTCCCTTAGAAAGGCATGGTTATCAAGGTTCCTTGCCAATGTTACAAAAAGTCACCATAACTTCCTAAGTTTTCAATCTTCTACTTAAATCCACACATATTGAATTCATCAATCCCTAGGTTGGCTCTCAATAGTGTGTAAAAACAAGCAACCACACAAACATGAGTCCACCATATTTGTAGCTAAGCACACAATCCATGGATGGGTACCCAATACTATTAGTCCATAATTACACAAATCATGTATAGGATATTCACAACACAACATGAAAATTCATATGGGGTATTCACATTCATAAGGGAATACAAAGAACATAAGTTCAGTTTCCTACTTATTACTTAGTGTAGAAGAACAAGTTTCCTACATAATATTTTTATAATAATTATCATAATTAAATTAAAACAATAATATTCCCACTCTCAAGATGGTGCATCACAACTAAACATATATCATGGAGTTATCATTGTCCAAATGTAATGTCAAATATAATGCCTCAAACCACACCCAAAGGAAATTATCCAAGCGAACCAATTTTTTTTGGAAGAACCATTATAATGAATTCATCATTCATGTTATGAAAATAACATGTCACACTATGCACCAACATACAAACTAGTGCCGTGTCAAGTAACACACACAATACAGCATCACCATTGCTCTAAGAAAGGAGCTACTAGTGAAAGATTGACTATCATATGATGAGGCCACCATAATAAACCTATGAGAGAGTGGAAATACACCACAATGATTATTGGATACGAATGCATGACCACATTCTCTCATGAGTACAACACAAGGGTAGAATGAGGGAACCATCCAACTCAAATCCATAATTTGACAAACTTGACGACATCCACAACACCAATGAAGATCTACACAAGTGGTGGGATAACTAGGAAGTATCATACCTTAATTAGTCAAAATGACCACCAGTTTACACAAGGAGTAGAATGAAGGAAACAACTACCTCCAATCCACTCTACAAAACTCCAAACAACCCCCAAACGTAAGGGAAAACCTTCACCAAAGGTTGTACTACCAAGAGGTATAATCACTCCACCAACAAGGACAACAACATCCCACTTTCAAGAAAAGGCATGATTCCCAATATAAAAATATGAAATGATTTATAATCAAGGGAAATTTTGAACCAAATGTCAAATAGGAATACCCATAAGGCCTAGGTGAACAACTTTGATAAATAAAGTTTCTCAAAGAAATAGATGAAAGAGCATGCTTTTTGATGAAACTAAGGACTACAATGTATTATAATGGAAATAGAATGTCAGGGAGGCACTAACATGAATCCATAGGTTTCCCATAAGTATGTTAGAGTCTTAAAAATGTGCAAAGTCCTTAAAATACATCAAAGCCCAGAAATTGCATTATAGTCTTATTTTGCATTAGTGTCCTAGCTAGAGATAGAATAGATGATTGTTTCTAAGTCTCAAAATTAGGGAAAACCTCTAAGACTCACAAAAACAAGAATAATACAAGCATGAACTCTAAAATATTGAAAACAACTAGGAGACCAAGGTGATGACCACACTCAATCTCTAATGCACAACTGAATGAAAGAGACACTTACCAAAGACTAGATGGTCTACAAGGGACTCTAAAATGAGTCCAAAGACATAAGGGATGAATGAGAATGTTTGCAACAAACCAACTCACCATCCAACCACAATGATAACCTCAAAGTGACACCTCATTGAGGTGGTTATCACAACAAATGCAAGACAAGAAGATGAAAAAATAGCATACATTCTAAGAGATTATAATTAAATGTTTTCTATCATGTTACATTCATTTTAAACCCAACTCCAAATATTCTCTAGATTAAGTTTAACCAATATATCAATAATGATAAAAAAATAAATAAATGGCATGCATGTTTGACACCAATATCGAAGCATGATAAAAACAATAATCACACTGCCACCACTTATGTGAGTAGTTTATGATCCATTCACTAAGGCGGTTCTAATATAAATATATAATTACATGAAAGGACTAAAACGTCTTGAATTATACAATTTAAAACATAAAGAAAATATGATAAAGTTGAAGGAAAGGAATAGAATACCCTTACTTTCACATCCTTCCAAGCTCATCCAAGATATTGTAAAACCCCATTTGTGATTTCATGCCACCCAACTACATAGTACCTATAGGTTCACCCCACCATGCTAGCAAATCTTAGTTAATTACAAGCGCACACACGCACACCAAATAAGGGAGAAGGGCTTACACACATGTCAACCAATAAATCAATCATTGCAACATCCATTATAACATTCAATTGACTACAAAACAAAATATTCCGCATTCCAATAATAATAATCAATTTGTCAGGGAATAAACATGCTCAAGGGGACAAAATTGCCACATAAATATGTTGAACCCCAAGGTTTAGAGGAAAGGGAGGAATGGATATGGGAAATTTTAAATACCACAATAGCACCTATATACTAATAGCAAGCATACAACACATGTAATAACATAAAATATAATCAAGGTCTCATCCAATAATAAACACATGGCTAGAGATAATTTTCTCATTGAATACCAAATCTAATAATTACAAGGATGAGGGTTCTAGAGATGAGAAAGGAGCATTATTACAATAACACACAAGTATGGCTTTATGGTCCTGAGTACCAATACTCATCACAAGGTGAGGAGAAATACCCATGTAACATCCACCATCTCCTTTCTACCCTCTAGGCACTAAAATCCTAAGTGCATCATGTCCACACACTATTTGAGTGTGGCACATAAATCAATGCACAAAAGTGGGATAATTTTTTTAACATAATCTTAAAATATTCTAAATAAAAAGTCATTAAGGAGATCTATTTTCTTCCATTTCAAATAAATTAAATTTATTTCCAATTTGTAAATTTCTAATATTTAAAAAAAAAAAAACATAAGAAATCTTCAATCCATCATTGAAGAAATTGGAAAAAGCTCACATTTTATTTTAAACATTATATTAATTCAAGAGATGTGAAATGAAAAATAATTTTAGAGACTATTTCTCCCACAAAATAATTCTTATCAAACAAAGTTTTAAAATTCAAAAAAAAAAAATCCAATGCAAAATAACTATAATTTTCCTAAAACCTCCATTGATGAATACTTACTTTTTAAAAAAATAAACATACCCTTTGGTTTCAAATGTGCACAATAACACACTTTTCCAATAAAAATTCAATTTCATAAATTCTAAGAAAAAGTTCCATAATCTTGTTCAAACATCAATTTTACTCAATTTTACTCAATATATTTGCATGGAAATAAATTTGTAATGGCAATCATATGCTTCCATACTGGTAAGCATGACAAGCATAAATTAAAGCACTCAAAAACATGGACAATTAAGGGGGATTACACCAATTTGAAGCTCACCAAGTATCAAGTTTCAATCAATTTTCTCCAAAATTAAGGATCAATCCAAATGCAAAGCAATCTTACCTTCAATCCTTTTCCTTCCAATCCCAATACCAAACCCAAGCAATACCATTCTAATAGCTTTTACACAGTTTTTATTTTGAGAAGGGGAGGGTTTCAAAGAGAGAGGGAATTTCTCCCCAAGAAACTAAGAAATAATCCAAAAGGAAAAGCCTTTTTTCCTTTTTATTTTTATTTCCCTATTTTCTTTTTTCAATATAAAATTAAAACAAAACATCATTTAATAATTTAATACCCTTAAGATAATTTAATCATTCCCAATAAAAGAGTATCACTAATTTAAAAAATAAAAATTAATTCAACTCAACATACCGTATATAATTTGTTTGATCTGTAAGTTAGGCATAAGAGAGTCGTATCTCATAAAAGTAACAAATAAAATAAGGATAGTTCATGTCCTACTAATAGAGGTGCATTAAAATAACTACTACCATTGGAGACCTTGGCAACCCATATTAACATGGGCACAAAGAAAACATTTACATTTCTATATCTTCCCCCTTCATGAATGAAGGAGTCCACATCAACCCTTGGGCAGGGTGGGCAACATTCATTTCTTCACAAGATTTATTTTCTATTGATGATCTTAGCATCATTTGGTTTTTTATCTTTGTAGGAGACCTCTTCTTCTTAACTGCTATCCACTCTTGAACTATATGTTGAGTGCATTCAGGGAGTTATGAGGAATTTTCTTTGGAATTATCCTCATTGCCTTCACAAACAACAGTCCCTACAGTCGTAGGGGTCATTGGTGCCTCCTCGAAATCATCAACAATCTTAATGATTTATTTTTCCAATTATGATGAGGGGGCGGTAAAGGAGTTACTAACATTATTGACCTCATGTGAGGCCCCAAAGGAGGGTCTTGCTCAACGAGAAGAGAGGGAGAATTTATCTTTGAAATAACCTCTTGAGGAGCTTGTGGAGAATTCATTTCATTTTGGCTTCCAAGTGAAACCACATAATGATGGGAATATACCCCAATCCACCAGGAGGGCCTTCCATTTGTTGCTTGATTGTCGATCTCATCGGATTGCACCTTTTAACATTGATGGGTACAATGATCCATTGAAAAACATTTATGGCATCTAAAAGTTATTTTTTCGTAGCCTACTGGTTGTTTCCAGCATCTCTTATCCAATTTCAGAGAAATCTCAATAGGGAGCCCAATAGATAAATCAATTTCTACACATAAGCATGTACAAGTAGGACTCCTATAGTTGATCATTTTATTGGAAGAGCAATAATACTTACCTAGGCCATTTCCAATAGAACGTAAATAATCTAATTCTCAAAACTAAAGGGAAAGACAGGGTAATCTCACCCAAATGAAAGTAGATGTGAAGGTCTTTATTTTGGGATCAAAAGAAGCAAACCAAGGCTTCATATGAATTCTCACTGAAACATTCAAGGGCCAGATTTCAACACCAAATTTATATCTTCGGTGGAGTCAAATTCTAGAATAAAAACCCTTGAGCGCAGGGATAAATACATATTTCCTCTTACATATGCTCCTTCCAGTTTTGTGTGATCCAAGAGTGTAGGCCATGATTTCATCAATCTATAAATGAGAGCATGTTCTTGCGAATAATCCTCTCTATCACAAGCAAAGTTGTTCAGGCTAACCTTAGGAGTATGCGTTGGGAGAGGACACCGACAAACCCTTGTTACTATTTGTATATGGAGGATTAACAACATTATCTAAGATTGGTAAAGGATAATGGGGGAACATTGGTGGCCTAAGGCTGGAATGTCCCCATGATCCATATCCTTTGTCCTTGGAGGATTTGAGGACACGTCCCATCACATTGAGTAGTTTGCTTATCATTCTTGAGCATATGTTGCGACCACGTCCAAGAGGCATTATAGGGAGAGTTCTAACCCTAGCACCATTGTGCAAGGCAACTTTAAAATTGAACCTCTTACCAGCTCGTCTTATCACTAGAGATTCCATGTTTTGGGGAGTCTTCGCCCATCACACAAAACGCGTTCGAAAGAGAAACATTCATGATTTCGAGGGTAGCCTACCCATTATTTTTTTAACATGCCATATATAATTAATTTCCATAAAATCAATATAGTTCCTCGAGCATTTAACTTAGCGTTTCTCCCTTTCTTTTATTTTAGTTTTCTCAATTTTCAAATACATTAATCATTATTTTAAAATACAATGCTTTAACCATTAAAAAATGATTAAATATAAATGGAAATAAACAACCATATGTTCAAATGCATTTATGGGTTTTCCACAACACGTGGATACTTGAATTACCACTAATTCGAATCTAAATTAAAGCATGAAATTTAACAACTCATCTCATACTTATATTCAATGTGATAGAGGTTACCAAACAAATTCACTCAAAGTGACATCTCCAATATAACCACCACTAGGGAAATAACCCAGACCTACCAATTCAAGTAGGAAAATGCCCATATATCGCATCATACATAATAGTCAAAGCAATACATAATCACCCATTGGGTACAACGTCATATAAATCATACATACACTATATGCCTATAATGATAATGAATGAACAAATACCATATTAATCTAGTCATAAGAGTATAATATGAGAATCTCAAATCATACAATATAATCTAAATGTCACTCGTGAAATTCACACATAAGGCTCTCACACCTTCAATGCATACACTTATTCACAATAATGTTTAACAATAAAATGGTGAGGCTAAAACATCACTAAGAAATCAAAACAACATATTCATGAATGACATGCATCCATGGACATAGCCAAACACTAAATATATCAAGGTAAGAAATATACAAGCATTACAAGTAGATTATGTCAAGAGTTTGGTATCTAACAAATAATTTATAGTCTTTATTTATACTTTCATTTTTCTAAGTTAATTAGTCATTGAGAATAGTCAAGAAAGAGATAACAATGTTGTGAATAGACGACCCATGTTTATGTGATTAATAATTGAATGTATTAGCTAAAGTGATTTTATAGTTATATACATTATCGAACCATTGTACCATAGAGCCCATGTTAGTCATTTATCATGTTAGCTAGAGAAGATCTAAGAGAAATTCATGATAGACTACATGTGATGAATGTGCACATTTTTTTTGGATATGACTATTGTAAACATCACTATTTATCAACATATTTGAAGGGTCAAGTTGGTTCCAATGGGAAGTTGACTGAGGGACCACCTATTCTATGGTTGGAGGTAAAGCATGTTGGGACTAAATCTTGACATGCCATTTTTTTTGCTTAATTCCCCTCCTTTTTTATGTGTCATAGCCCTATTTGACCAAATATTGATAACCAATATGAGAAAGTATAAGAGGGTTTCTCCTTTTCTCCTTTATTAGAATTTCTCTCAAGTTTTCTCTTCGGTCTCCCTTGTATGTTCATTGTAATAGAGTGTCTTCAAACTATCCAAATATTTCTAAGTATTAAAGCTATAATGGTTTTGTCCTTTGTTCTTTGTTTTTGTTGACTAGTCAAGCTATTGAGGTTATCCATATTGTCATATCCTTCCTATCAACCCCAACAACTCACTCATGTTCCTTATTGAAATATTATCTAAGTGTTGGTTTTGTTAGCCTTTCATGTTGTTGGGGATCTCATTTCATTCATATCATGTATGAAAGGGTTGCGTTATGCCTTAGAAAGTTTTATGTGACTAAGGCATTAATACTTGTCCCTCTACCCATACCTTTTCCCTTGCATCTATGACCTAATCCCCAATTATTTGCCTTTTAAGCTAATCCTTTTACTTTTCACTAGGCCTTCAAGTTTTCCATCCTTGAGTACTGCTTATCTTTAAACCTCACCAATTTGATTCCCTAATGTTGACACCAGGCTATTGTCACCCTTCCATTGAAGTTATGAGTTGATCCATCCTTGCTAGTATCGTCTTTTCATTTTTCATTTTTTTATGTCTATAAGGACAAAGGATTGGGTAATCAATTTCCCCAATATCATTTTTCATGGTCTCCAAACTTTGACTTACTTCAATGTTTTCCACTAAGTCTTTTAGAGTTAAAGTTTCAACCAACCCTTAATTCAATAATATTTCTTACCACCCTAAAATCTTGATATTTTTTATTCCTTTATAAAAACCTATTAGAGTTATACTTTCAACTTATCACAAGGCCCCTTAGGTGCTTGGATCTTAACATCCTATAGCCTTGTTCCATTTTAGGGATCCCTTTTTAGACTTCCTCCATTTCACATCCCTTTTTGGCATGACTTCCCTATCAAATTTTAAGTTTGATGCTCTCATCACATGCATGAAGTATGAGTCCACCCTGACCTCTAAAGTCCAACATTCTTTCCCATTTTTGTTAGTTTTTTTATAACTCACTAGAAAATCTAAAAACCTATGTAGACATCAAAAAATGACCCAACATGCTAGGGAGGTATTGATAGTTGATAGAAATGACTTTTATGCTACTTGAGGAGGATTAAGCATGGTTTTGGTGTGTGATTTAAGTAGTTTAGATGGTGGCTTTCTAGAGGTCATTAGGGTTTTCATTTATTGGTTGAAAAGGCCTTGTGCCTACCAAAAGAACTTCTAGAATTGCCTATTTTTACCTAAATCTCATTAATTCTATGCACAATGGCATCATGTCCATGTTATATTTATTGCAATAGATAAAATATTAGAGGGAATGGATTATCACACTATCTTGAGTTGGTTTCACTACATATTTCATAGATTTTCCAATTGTTTCATGCATCAATTAGGATGTAATTAGCAAAAAACTTAATGACATATCTTCATGTTAGGACTTTGATGGTGGGTGACATGTTCTTTGACCTTATAGATTGCATATTTGAGACTATAAGATGTGTGAAAAAAAATATTTCAAGACAATCAATGGATTCAATGTAAATAATAAATCACAATCTAACTGTAATTGTAATATCTTGAATCCCGGTGAATGATATTTTTGCAATTATACAAGTTTGACAATACTATTTTTCAAACTAGTTTGCATTGTTGATTTGAAACAGTTTATCTTGTATATGCAGAATAAAATAAACAACTATTTACAACTGAACATCCACAACAACTTCAAACTTATATCATTATATATTGTAGACTTGTGATGAATAAATGTATATCTCATACCAATAGAAAGCAGATGTTAGACTCCAACCAAGAAAATAATCTTATTCAGTGATTAATACTACCAAGAATATATTTATCACCACCCTGGAATGTTCATACACCCATTCGCAGTCCTACTATTAACTAGAAATGATATTTAAACTCAAATCAATACATACAGAGCTCTTTCAAGGTTGATTCAATGATTGGATTAATATTAATAATACTCATATTTTCGTTGGACGTTTCCTTATTCATCACTCGTTCACTCTTCAATTGATTTTAATAAATGTCATGACTCCTATGTAATTACGATAGTCTCATACTTACCGATTAATAGAGATAGGCGGTTCAAATAAAGGATTTTTCTTATTTGATGCTTTGATAGACTCTTACAAAAAAATATGAGTTGGCCTATTTCATGACTGCTCATTCACTCCAAACAAATAATGGATGAATTTGTCCCAAACTATGATAGCGGAAAGCCACGACTTCCCAATAATTATCCTCTAAAGCTGCGATGAATAATATATCCAGCCACACATACAATATTCATAGATTGCCTCACCCAATATATTAATATCTTCCTATAACCTGAGCTTGACTAATAGGATCGATCAGAAATGCCAATTACATGAAAACTGCCAATATTGAATTATTTATCTTTATCTGTACTCTTTTGTTTGTCTTTATCTACAACAATTACTAAATAGATCTTTTTGGATATGCTGGAATTTTATTTCTATAATTGATATATCTACCACTAAATACACGTAGATTTCACCTTATATAATCCTGTCAATATTATCGATGAAGTTCTAAAATTTTGTCTTTCAAGAAGACTTACAAAATTTCCTTTTATCATCCAATGTGAATCCTCAAGTAGACCCACATAAGGAATTAGGTTTTTTTCCAATCCTCCAAACCTTTCCAAGGGTTTTCATCTTCAGAAAATTAGCTAAACTTGTAATTCAAGCTTTTGTAATAATGCATAGAAAAAAATCAAGTCAATAATGGATGCCCAAATGTCTTGCTCCCATCTCCTTTTAAAGGCTCAGTTGAGTCTTCTATAAGAATTCAAATGTAACCACCTCTAACTTCTAGAATCACTCTTTATTTAATAAAGTGACTTTATAATATTTAATAAAGTGATTTTATAATATTTTTTTATTTTTTATTTGTCACTTTAATTAAATTAATTAAAATAAAGTCATCCTTTTGATATTTAATTAAAATAGACAACTTTAAAATAATAAATTTAATTATTATTCCCTTATAACCCTATTAATTAGCTTATTGGAATAAAATAAGCTAAATATCAATTTATCTATCATTACTCAGAAAAATGGGGACATTACAGTCCTCCCTTCCTAGATTTTGCTTGTCCCAAGTATCGATACCTGAATGCCCAACACCAAATTCTAGGATCCCATATCAATCTCAAAAATCTACAAACTTTGCTATTTGAAACACTATACTACAAGAGATCTACAAATAGCATCTCCTTATCTCTCCTCGATAGTAATGCAATAATTCTCAACATGTAATTAGCAAACTTACCATCATATACCTTAGTCTTCACAGAAGACTACTATTCTACTCCGATTATCATGCTTTACAAATCCTCATGAGGATGATGGCTCATGATTAGAAGTGAAAACATCATGCAACATGTAAAACCATCTCCCTCATCATGCACAGGACAAGCCTCCAACTCTATGGTAATCACTGTGTTCGATACATTATCGATCAAAACTCTCAAGGAAATTTGCTACCCATCTATCATGAACTTCAAATCTGCATAAGAAGAAGTACTCATGTTTGGAAATGTAAGCATTATGCAAGAATAACTCAATATAGCACAATCTCCATCATGACAATAAGTCAACTAAAATCAAAATATTACATTCCTTGTGTCCTTCCAGTAATGATGATCTCATGAAGAAAGGAATAATAAAACCAAATATATGCAATGCCAAACCTCTTGTGTACCTTGGATCTATCATCCTTATTTCATACTTAGTCATGAAAGATTGGAGATCAACAAGATAAAGCCTCACGTGAAGCATTTCAATCACCATATGACTACCAAAATCATGTGAAGATATTATATCGTTGTTTATAATTATGAAATCAACATTTGCATCATACTTTTCAATGGTGGGTCCATAAATATCATGCACATCTTCTTCAATTTTTGAATGTTCATTCTTTTGAAGTTTAGAAGTTTGATGAAGGAGAGTACCTAGTTATTTCCTTTCACAATCCATGTGACTAAATTGTTCTTTGATATTCTGTTGGCATTGCTTTGCTTGAGCAGCCCACAACTTGGCTTCCCTAGCCCTCTATAGCCACTCATTGCACATGCTTTGCACCCTCCTTATATATTCTATATTTTGATGCACAAAATTATATTGTTTGTGGCTTGGATCCACAATCGTTACCTCGTTCTTAGCCATCAGAACTTGAGTATCAATAAGGTAAGAATTCTTACCACTATCATCCTCATATGATTTATCTATCACCTCATGATTATGTGAAGGTAATGGGCAGTTGTTCATAATCAAAAATTTAGGATTATCATCATTACCTATTCATGGTGTCTTCATGTGCATTAACAATATCACCTTCAAGTTCACCTTCATGTGGTTGATCAAGAACAATCTCTACATCACCTATTTAGAAATTTATGTACACTTCACTTGTAGAAGAGGCAAGTAATTCTTCTTTTGGATCTTCATTCTCCAACTCATCACTTTGTTGAAATGAACCTGTGTTTCTTTCCTCATTATTTGCCTCTACTTCTTGACCAATGCAACACTGTCATTCAAGCTTCTCTAGAACACCTGCAAGCTATAAATCACATTGAAGCCATTCATCTTTCTTCTTTTTTCTTCTTCTCAAAACCTCTTCATCTTCTCCTTTTGGTTCCCCCAAAAATTGATTGAAGGTGAGAACATCTCCAATTTCCTTAGGACTTGAGAGTAATATTCATTAAATTTGGTACAAATATATCCATGAAGTATATTTGTACCCATAGTCCCAAATGTAGAAGATAAATCAACTAGTTGTTGTAATATGATATGTAAATGCTAACACCATAGATTGGCAGGATAACTGGGCTTTAATACCATTCTAATATCTTGAATCCTAGTGAATGATATTTTTGCGATTATATAAGTTTGAAAATGCTATTTTTCAAACTAGTTTGCATTGTTGATCTGAAAAGGTTTATCTTGTATATGCAAAGTAAACTAAACAACTATTTACAACTGAAGATCCACAACAACTTCAAACTAATATCATTATATATTGCAAACTTGTGATGAATAAATGTATATCTCATACCAACAAAATAAGAAAATGTTAGGCTCCTATCAAGAAAATGACCTTCAATAATATTATTCAATGATTAATACTACTCCTAGGCATATATTTATCACTACCCTAAAAAATTTCATACATCCATTCGCAGTCCTAGCCAAAACTACTATTAATTGGAAATGATATTTAAACTCAAATAAATACATACAGAGCTCTTTCAAGGTTGATTCAATGACTAAATTAATATTAATAATTCCATATAATAATACTCCTAACTTGTAAGACTATGTAACAATCCCAACACTTATCAAAGGCGATAACATATAGTGTTGACACCTTATAGTGGTAGGAATGAAGCAACTCAGATAATGGATGCAACAGGTATAACGTCCATAGTCTCCTAAAGTTGGGCACAACTTGGTAGATCTTTAGCTTTGTTCTTAGACTGATATATATATTCCCATGACTCTTGTCTCAAGCCCCATGATCACCCTTTTATGAGCTATTTGATGCAAAATTTAAGCTCTATGTGTCCTCATTCATTGATGCAGGATCATCCTTGGTTGTAAAGAAATCCTACATCAACCAAAAATAGTTCTTTCTTACATTGCATTTAGTAGTAGTCGTTCTATATTTTACCACATCCTTATCTCTCAGCTCATGGAGCTGACTATTGCACCTACACATCAATCAGATCATTTGCATTTGTCGACTAGAAGTTTTTGTTCACTAATTCTCAGCCAGAGCATTTGAGGTCGACATTCATATTGAAGCATTAATCAAGTTATTAACCCTTGTGGCTGACACAAATCTATTTTGGAGCTTGAGGAGCATATTGATAAGCATTGTAATCATTTGTAGATAGTCAGTTAGATCAGTTGATAGTTTTTCATTAGATAGATCAATACATTTTCATAATAGCCCTTCAGGGGCATGTAATAAGGCCTATAGCCAATAGAATGTTGTAAGCCTATAAGGCAAGGCATGTGAGCCCTAGATATTGGCCCTTGTGGTCAATGTTGCATGTAAACATTCCATATCTATAAAGATTCATGTTTGCATATCTATTTTCTGTGTTATTTTTGTTGTGTTGACTCATTGTTGCATGGTACAGACTGTTCCTTCTAGAACCCTCCTACCATGACTGCACCAAGTGGTATCAAAGTGAGTTTCAATTCTTGAAGGCATTCCTTGAGGTGAACAGATCGCCGACCTGAGGCAGACTGCATGTGTTTTCAACTGATCATTGATTATGAGGTAGTTGGAACCCTTGTAGCCAAATCGATGAATTGAGGCAGTTGCATCAAATTTGAGGGGAGACATGCCACCAAGGAGATCGCCTGCTATGGAAAATGTTGCTAGAAGAATGGATGAAATGTTGGAGATGATGCATGAAATGCAAGTTAGGTTAGATGTTGTTCAAGAAGATTGAAGGCGAGGCTTAAACCCTAGGTAGAATGATGAAAGTGATGATGAAGTAGAACATGTGAATAAAATTGCAGAAGCCCTAGATGAAGAAGAAAAAGAATCAAATTAAGTAAAGATGTTGAAGGCGATTTCAAAAATTGGAAAGCGGCCTAGAGTTGAAATTCAAAATTACGCATGAAACTTGAATCCTAAAGAATTTATTGACTGGATAAATGAAATGGAAGAATACTTCAAATACAAAGAAATTGAAGATCTAGAAAGAGTCATATTTGTGAAAACAAAGTTGAAATTTCATGTTGCATTATGGTGGAAAGAAGTTCCATTGGATCAAAATAGAAGAGGCAAAGAAAGAATCATCAAATGGGATAGAATGGTGACTAATTTGAAGAATCAATTCATACCAACAGATTATGAACTTGAATTATTAAAAAGACTACAGAACCTGAGACACAAAGAAAGATCTATGAAGGAGTATACTAAAGAATTATACAAGATGATAATCAAAACCAATCATAGTGAAGCCAGTAAAATGAAGGTTTCCAGATATATCGATGGACTGAGAACAAACATTCAAGAAGAGTTGAGCCTAGTCAAGATGACATATGTTGAAGAAGCATACCAATTTGCATTAAAGGTGGAAGAGAAGCTAAACAAAAAAATTTAACAAAGAGAAAGAAGTGCAAGAGGAAGATTCCAAAAGAGTGGATCCCAGCCTAGCGAAAGAAGACCCTATACAGAATGGAATAAGGATGCAAGACCCTATCAAAGTGAAGAAAAGGATGCTAATTCATACCACCGAGGAAGAGAATATAGAATTTTCTACCCTAGTAATAGAGGAGATCATAATTCTTACCATAATGAAGGAAGATCTGAGAGAAGACCATTCAAAGGAACCTATTTCAAGTGTGTAGATGAAGGAAAGAGCATTTGAGTGTCATCAAGGAAGTACCAAAAATAAACCTGAGCATACCGAAAGAACAACTTATGTGGAGTAAGAACATGTTGGATCCCCTAATTCATGTGGAAAATCAAAGAAAGGTGAATCATTGGTAATGAGAAGAGCTTTCATGCATGAAGGAGTAATTGAGGAACCATTGTAGAGGAAAAGTCTATTCAGAACCAGATGTAAGTTCGGAGGAAAGGTATGTAAATTTATCATTAATAGTGGTAGTATTGATAATGTAGTTTCAGAGGAGATGGTAATGAAGCTGAATTTGAAGAGATTGAAACATCCAAACCCCTATAGGATAGCATGGATTCAAGATGATCATAGGATATTGGTGAATGAACAATATTTGGTGAAATTTCATATCGGATCATATAGGGATGAAGTATTATGTGATGTTATGCCTATGGATGCATGTGTCATTTACTCTTAGGAATACCATGGAAATATGATAAGCAAGCAATTCATGATGGAAGAAGGAATACTTATATTGTGACATCAAATGGAAGAAGAATAAAGTTGATACCTTTGGAGGAAGAGGAGAAGACTGAATTTTGTGGCACTGCCAAACTATGTTTGGTAGATGGAAGGAAATTTCTTGATGGATTGAGACATGAGAACATGTGTTTTGTATTAATCCAAAAGAAAAGAAATGGTCCAAAGATAGAGAATCCCACTAGAGAAAGTGAAGAAGTTGCAAAGATGATGACCGAGTATAAGGACATCATTTAAGACAATTGTACCAAACGGTTTACTAGAGATCTAGAGTATTGGTCATCAGGTAGATCTAATATCGGGAGTGAGTTTTCCAAATAAAGCAACACACAGAATGACACCAGCAAAGAATGTAGAGTTGAATCAGAAAATTCAAGAGTTTTTGAGAAAAGGATTGATCAGAGAAAGTTTGAACCCATGTGCAATACATGTTATACTTGCACCTAACAAGGATGGAGAGTGGAGAATGTGTACTGATTCAAGAGCAATCAATAATATCACTGTCAAGTATAGATTTCCATTTCCAAGGATGGATGACATTATGGATTGTTTGAGTGGAGAAAAATATTTTACAAAGATTGACCTAAAGAGTGGATACCATTAGATCAAAATCAAAGAAGGATATGAATGGAAGACTACATTTAAGACAAATGATTGATTGTATGAGTGGTTAGTGATGCATTTTGGATTGACCAATGCACTGAGCACTTTCATGAGATTGATGAATGAGGAATTGAAGAAATTATTGGGTATGTTTTTCATTGTGTACTTTGATGATATTCTGATTTTCAATAAGATTAGAGAGGAACATTTGTTGCACATGCGGTAAGTATTGCAGAGGTTAAGAGAAGAGAAGTTGTTGATTAATGTCAAGAAGTGTAGTTTCATGAAGACAAAGTTAGTGTATTTAGGATTTGTTATTTCTGCTAAAGGATTGAAGATGGATCTGGAGAAAGTGAAAGCAACTTTAGATTAGTCTACACTGGTAAATATTGGAGAGGTAAGATCATTCCATGGACAAGCAAGTTTCTACCAGAAGTTTATCAAAATTTTCAATAGTGTTTGTAACCCTATGATGGAGAAAATGAAAGGAGACAAGAAGGATTTCAAGTGGATGTTTGGAGCACAAAAGAGTTTTGAATTGTTGACGCAAAAGGTGAGAGAGCAACCAGTGTTAGCATTACCGAATTTTGACAAAGTATTTCAAGTAGACTGTGATGCAAGTGGAAATGCAATTGGAGCAGTGTTGAGTCAAGAAGGAATACATGTAGCTTATTTTAGTGAGAATTTGAATGATGCTAACAGAAGATACTTAGTTTATGATCAAGAATTTTATGTCATAATTCAAGCTTTGAAGAAGTGGAGACATTACTTCTTTCCTAAGGAGTTTGCATTGTATACAGATCATCAAGCGTTGTAGTATTTGAACAGTCAAGGAAAGTTGAATCAAAGACATATGAGATGGGTTGAGTTATTGCAAAGTTATACATTTGTGTTGAAACATAGGAGTGGTAAGTCAAACAAAGTTGCAGATGCATTGAGTAGAAGAAGGAATTTGCTGACAAAGATGAGAGTACAAGCATTGGGATTTGAAGAATTGAAGCATATGTATGAGGTTGATGTATATTTTGGAGAAGCATGGAAAGCATGTAAAGAACCAGTGATGACAGAACAAAGCTGATGGTTGGACTATTTTATTCAAGAAGGTATGCTATTCAAAGGAAATCAGTTGTGTATACTGAGGAGTTCAATGAGGGAGAATCTGATTAAGGAGAAGCACAGTGGAGGATTGGAAAGACATTTTGGAGTAGATAATATAGTAGCTTTGGTAAGTGAGCACTATTTTTTTCCGCATATATACAAGGATGTAAGGAAGTACGTTCAAAATTGTAGAATTTGTCAAGTTGCAAAAGGAAGTAGTCAGAATATCAGATTGTACACACCTTTGACCATACCGGAGACACCTTGGGAATATTTGAGCATGGATTTCATATTGGGATTGCCTAAAACACAGAGAGGTTATGATTCTATCATGGTAGTTGTGGAAATATTTTCTAAAATGGCACATTTTATTCCTTGTAAGAAGACTAATGATGTTGTGCATGTTGTTGATTTATTTTTCAAGGAGATTGTGAGATTGCATGGATTACCTAATAGTATATTTTCAGACAAAGACACCAAATTCATTAGATACTTTTGGAGGACATTGTGGAAGAAGATGAAGACAGATTTGAAGTTTAGTTCAGCATATCACCCATAGACTGATGGAAAAATAGAGGTAGTGAACAGAAGTTTGAGTAACCTATTGCTCGATGTTTGGTTGGAGATAAGGCATGAAGTTGGGACATATTTTTACCTTAGGTAGAGTTTGCATATAATAATTCAATGAACCAGAGTACAGGGAAGACACCATTTCATATTGTTACTAGAGTACATCCTAGAGGTGTTGCAGAATTAAGAGACATCAGTATGGAGAGAAAAAGTAGCACAAAAGAAAAAGAGTTTGCAAATTTCATGGAGACATTACATAATCAGGTCTAGAAGCATTCGGAGGATACGAACATTTAGTATAAGGAGAAAGAAGATGAACATCGGAGACATAAGGAGTTTGTTGTTGGAGATGAAGTAATGGTATACTTGAGGAAGGAGATATTTCCAGTTGGTACATACAATAAGTTGAAGATGAGGAAGTTTGGGCCATGTAATATTCTTAAGAAGTTTGATTTTGGAAATGCATATGAAGTGGAGTTACCAAAGACATTGGGTATTTCACCTATTTTCAGTGTTGTAGACATATTTAAGTTTCATAAGGGAGAATCAAGTAGTAGTAGTGATGAAGTAGATCTAAAGGAGCAATTACCAGATCAGGAACCGAAGGAGATTGAACAAATTTTGGATACCAGAACCGGAAGAAGCACTAGGAACAAGTAGTACTTGTGAAGTGGAAAGGTAGACTAGTGGAAGATTCATCATGGATTTCTCAGGCTGAGGTGGACCATCTTGGTTCTCCTCTTAGCCCTGGAAAGCGAGGGACTCACTTTTCTCCCAACCCCAGGTGTCTGATGTAGGAGCATCCTTGGTTGTAAAGCAATCCTACATCAACCAAAAATAGTTCTTTCTTGCATTACATTCAATAACAGTCATTCCAAATTTTATCACATCCTTGTTTCTCAACTCACGAAGCTGATTATTGTACCTACACATCGATCAGATCATTTGCATTTTCTGACAAGAAGTTGACATTCACTAATTCTCAGTTGGAGCATTTGAGGTCGACATTCATATTGAAGCATTCTTCAGGTTATTAACCCTTGTGGTCGACACAGATCTATTTTGGAGCTTGAGGAGCATATTTATAAGTATTGTAATCATTTGTAGATAGTCAATTAGATCAGTTGATATTTCATCATTAGATAGATCAATACATTTTCGCAATAACCCATCGGGGACATGTAATAAGGCTTGTTGGCCAGGAGAATGTTGTAAGCCTATAAGGCAAGGCCTATGAGCCCTAGATACTGGCCCTTGTGGCTGATGTTGCATGTAATCATTCCATATCTATAAAGATTCATGTTCACATATCTATTTTTTGTGTTATTTCCACTATGTTGACTCATTGTTGCACGGTTCAAACTATTCCTTCTAGAACCCTCCTACCATGATTGCACCATTCGTCATTCGTTGACTCTTCAAAGGGGTGCAACTAATTTTAATAAATGACATGGATCCCAATTTGGTGTCTATGCATTTTTTATAGCCTTAGACTTATCGATTAATAAATTTCATCTAGGTGCTCCTTAATAGAGACAGGCAATTCAGATAAATGTTGATAAATGAAGTGGCGACTAAAGGATACCTAGCATGATTTGTCTTATCTTATGCATAAATCTTCAATGCTTTGATAGAATCTTACGAATATAAGAAGCATCTAAAATATGATTCGGCCTATTTCATGATTGGCACCACCTTTGGTCATTCACTCCAAACAAATAATGGTCTAGTCAGCATGGATTTGTCCCTTCTACAGACCCTAACTAAGATAGGGAATATCCACGACTTCCCAAGAATTAGCCACTAGACCTGTGATGAATAATATATCTAGTGGCACATACAATATTCATAGATTCTCAAATCGCCTCACCCAATATATTAATATCTTCTTATAACCTAAGCTCGACTAATAAGATCAATAAAAAGTTCTAATTACATGAAAGCCACCAATACTAAATTATTTATCTTTATTTACAATCTTTCGTTTGTCTTTATCTACCAAAATTACTAAATAGATCTCTTTGGTTATATGTTGCACATAAATTCTAAATACTCACATAGAATTTTATCTCTGCAATTGAAATATCTACCACTGAATATATATAGATTTCACTTGATATAATCATGCCAAAATTATTGATGAAGCTCTGAAATTTTATCTTCGAAGAAGACTTACAAAATTTCCTTTTATTGTCTAATGTAAATCCTGAAGTAGACACATCAAAGGAATTATATTTTCATCCAATCCTCTGAACCTTTTCAAGGGTTTTCATCTTCAGAAAATTAGTAGAACTTTTAATTCAAGCTTTTGCAATAATGCATAGAGAAAAATCAAGTCAACAATGGATGCTCAAATGTCTTGCTCTCATCTCATTTTAAAGGCTCAATTGAGTCTTCTAGAAGAATCCAAGTGTAACCACCTCTAGCTTCTAGAAGCACTCTTTATTTAATAAAGCAACTTTATAATATTTAATAAAGTGACTGCATAATATTTAATAAAGTAACTTTATAAAAAAAAAATATTATTTGTCACTTTAATTAAATTAACTAAAATAAAGTTATCCTATTGATATTTAATTAAAATAAACAACTTTAAAATAATTAATTTAATTGTCATTCCTTTATAACTCCATTATTTAGCTTATGGGAATAAAATAAGCTAAATATCAATATCTATCATTACTCAAAAAAATGGGGACATTACACTAATCCAATAATTGAATAGACCTATTACCAATGAAGTGATAATGATAATCAAATGAAATCAAATCAAGAACATAATCAAGCTAAACTAATCTAACCTAATTTTTCCTCACCCTCAATCACCAAGCCTTACTCCATTGACAAAAGTATGAGATTATGCTTCTTGATATGATATATGGATTTCTCATAAATATAGCATAACCTAGTTGTGTAAAAGTAAGATTGATGATGATGATGATGTGCTATAGGAGCTTGGATGCCAATTTGAGGAGGCTTCATGAAAATTCTAGGAGACTTGATGTGAATTCAAGGAGAGATTGAATGATCAAAGAATATTTAAGTTATAGATTTTGAGGATGTGAGATCAACAATGTGAGATATGAGATGAGATCAACAAATGAGGATGGATGAGAGATCAGGATGATCATGCATGAGTTTACATAGAAAGATGAAGTGAAGTAAAGTTTAGTGCACTCACTAAATTAGAAGAGTCTAACTAAATTTAGGATTAGAAGATTGAAGATAAGATTAGAAGACTAAAGATGATATAATTAGAAAAATAAATAAAATAAATATTTTATTTATTTTTAGAGGAATGTGTAAACTAAATAATTTATTCAATTTTGGAGGAATAATTAGCTAATTAAATAACTAAGAAATTATTCAATTGTGAGGATGAGAAAAAAATGCATGATTCTTTAACTAAATAATTAAAAATTATTTAATTATGTGGATAAGAAAGAATGCATGATTCTTTAATTAAATAGTTAAAAATTATTAATTATGTGGATAAGAAAGAATGCATGATTCTTTAATTAAATAGTTAAAAATTATTAATTATGTGGATAAGAAAGAATGCATGATTCTTTAATTAAATAATTAAATAATTATGTGGATAAGAAAGAATGTGTGATTCTTTAATTAAATAATAACAATTATTTAATTATGTGGATAAGAAAGAATGCATGATTCTTTAATTAAATAATTAAAAATTATTTAAATTATTTAATTAAAATGGATGAGATAAAATTATTTAATTAAAGGTGATGTAGGAAAAGATGAAGAAACAATTGAATAATTAAAAATTATTTAATTAATGGAGGGAAAGATGATGAAATAATTAAATAATTAAAAAATATTTAATTAATGGAGGGAAATGGGTTAATTTTTTTTTTTAGACTGCAAGAATAGTCGGGTATCTGTCCCCCTATAAACTGTAGTGTGCCTAGTAAACTTTTTTCACGTGACAAGTGGCACTGGAACGACACACCCTCTAGTACCACAGGTTTGGGGGGAGACTAGACCTCATGACCTCTTGTCTGCAATAGGACGCTTTAGCCAATCGAGCTAGCCCCCCTGCCCCTAAAGGGGGAAATGGGTTAATTGAATCAAATAATTGGAAATTATTTAATTAACAATGGTGAAAGGGGTGATGAGTGATAATGACTGAAAATGATGAATTAGAAGAATGTGTGATGCGTGAT
The DNA here is from genome assembly GCA_007258455.2 of Sequoia sempervirens. Classification (NCBI taxonomy): domain Eukaryota; kingdom Viridiplantae; phylum Streptophyta; class Pinopsida; order Cupressales; family Cupressaceae; genus Sequoia; species Sequoia sempervirens. The sequence continues at coordinate 11,018 of VDFB02253171.1, read as the reverse complement.
GATGATAGGAAATGGTGAATTGGAGAATGTGTTAGACATTTTTAGGTGTCTAAAGGATGTGACATGTTGCCCATGCGATAATTTTTTATAGTAGTTGAGATCATACATGATTCCAACTTTTTGTGTCATCTCTAGGTTGTTATTCCAAAATATTTAATGGGTGCTTTTCTTATCTTAACACTCAAAATCCATCATTAATGCTCAAAGGTATGGAAAATGTATAGAGAATAAACTTTATTAAGCCTTTGTGGATCCTAAAGAGGCACAATATATATCTATAATAGTACATTTGCATGTTTTCTCCTTCATTGCTCAAGTACCTAGGTTGTGGATCTATAAATGCAAATTTTTCATTAATTCAAATGGTTGGTCAATTTACATTTTCATATAATAAATATGTAGAGATTTTGATGGTTTTCATAGTTGTTAGTTTGTTTGTCAGAATTTGCAGGAAGATAGCTACAATGGTAGATATTTATAATTATATGCCTCTTTGATTAATTGTAGGCATTTTGAAAGGTTTAAAGCAACAAAATATGACAATTTTCTTACTATTTTGAGATCCTTCTTCAACACATTCACTAGCGTGATTATAATGGAGATTAGATAAGTGTCATAGTATTTTAAATCAATGCAAGCTAGGCTTTGTATTGATCTTCTTTTTATTGATCTTCTTTTTGTTGCATATGAATGTTTGTGAGAAGTAGATATGTTTGTACATTATCATATCTTTGTTGCAACTTTATTTTTGATATTTTAATGGTTGTATATGATTCTATTAACCAATAAGACAACATTCTTAAAGAATCAGACCCTCAACATCATCTTAAAATATAAAAAATAGCCACCAATAGTATAGAAAATAGGAGTAGATTAATGTGTGTTGTTCATGATTTAGTGTCAAAAACCAAGGAAAAATTTAAATAAAAATGAACTATTATATTCTCAAAGAACCATGTTCAGTAAGCCTATACTTTGCTGATTTTATATAGAATTGTAAATGAAACCACCACAAGAAAGTGTTGCACTCTCATCATCTATGGATGCATGTGAAAAGTATTTATCAACTATATCGAGGTCATTGTAGTTGGTCACTCTTGAACTAGTGATAATTATAGGGGTCAAGTGTGTAGTTTAGGTACAACTTTTGCTTGTTATTTTGGTTGTCTATTTTGTTTGATTTAAATTCCTATTAAGGCATACCTCTAGGAACTCCCTCTCGATTTTAAGTTAAAGTGAAATAATAGGAGAGATTGCCCATTCTTAATTATAGTTAGAATTAAACCATCATAAGCTTGTTGATGAGTCTCTATTTATAATCTTGAAGATAAATCCATGGCCTCGAAGATGGAGAAAAGCTATGGGATTTGAGAGAGTGATTTTGGAACCGTGATGATCTCCCTCCTATGGTTGAACAACCATGATTGAATGAACATGGATGAGATGATTATTATTTATGATCTATGGTTGATGGTTGTGCCGTAGAAAAATGTCCCCTTGTCATTTTCATGGTCTTTTATTCCTTTCTTCATGATGCTTGTTCTATTTTACTCGGATTTATTGTTGCAATATGGCTTGAACATGCACATTTAAGTCCTTAAAATTCAAATAATGGTGTCTTGTGAAGGTGTTGTGAAGTGTTGTAAAACATTTCTACATTTTTCTAGACTCTATTCATTACAATTCACCTAAAAAACACCTTTTCATCACTAATCAAGTCCTATTTTGAAGTGTTGTAAAGTCTTGTAACAAGATTTCACAATTTTCTAGGCATAATTTCACTATTTACACCTTTCTTATGTTTTATTTGACCCATTTATGCCCTCATAAGGCTTAATTAAGTGTATTTTTTTAATTTAAATCTGACAAACAACATTAAATGCAACTTAATTCTCAACACCCACATTCAAGTCCAACGTGGGACCCATTCGCCATGAGTGGCGAATGAGTCCCTCTTGGCTCCAAATTCAAAATATTCCAAATTTTCTTTTGGGTTTTTATTCAAAATTACTTGATGTCAACTTGTGATGAGGTATCAATGGGTTACTAAGACACAAGAATGGATAAATAAGTGTTTTTCTCCTCATTTTACATCTCCTACAATCTTCTAACTCATTCAAGCATTCAATTAGCATTTGAGCACTTTGCATCCTAAAATCAAGCATTTTGGAGCATCCATTGACATATCTTTATATTTTCTTCAACAAGGGTTTGGTAAGATGATAGTATTTGCATGTTATTTGTTTATCATCCTCCTTCATTTCATTATTTCATTAAGGGTTTGATTACCAAAGTGGGATTTGACCAAGGAAAATCCCTATAACTTAACCCTTAACCATTTTCCCCCTCTTGCATGTGTGTTTGCAGACTTGTGTATGCAGATTTGACAAGAATTTAGGTGTTGAAAAGTGGAAAAGAAGTCAACAAAGTTTTTCAAGTCAACTACATCCTATTTCAAGCTTGGAGAAGACATTCTATCCATTTTCTACATATTTGACTTCAGCAACCCGACAAGCAAACAACCTCAGAGCTGGTGCTACAAAATTGTCCTCTGATTTCTCAGAATTTTGGGAGAGGATTGATTCACCATTAGTGGAAAATGAGTCCCACCTTAAGGCTGGAAATCTAGGTTTTTTCAGATTCTGAATCCCGACACTCAGAAACTAGTTTCTGACAGTTTTCATCAAAAGCAGGATTGATTCACCATCAGTGGAAAATGAGTCTCACTGGTGATTTTCTGTGATTTCAGACAGCATTCAGAAGATTCCAGATTCTCCAATCTCTGCCCAGGTGCACTCTGATTCAACCCTTTTCTTTTATGTTTTGCATTTGTTCATTCATAGTTCATTTCTTGCATATCACATTATGTTTTCCAACATTGCATAATTCTTAGGTTTTGCATACATAATCAGTCATTTAGTTCAAATAAAATCATTGCATAATTTGAGTGAACCTAGCATAGATCCCTTTGTGTAGGGTTTATCTCTCTAACATCCTAAGAGTGCAAGAGTAGTCTAAAAGCCCTAACCAAAAATCTACGATTCATTTTGGTGAACCTGCATATTGAACACTTTACATTTTTTATTTCAATTGCATCTTGCATCTTCAACTTCATTTGCATCAACATTCACTTAGGTTATTTTTTTGTTTTTGCATCCTAGGGTTTCTTAACTTGCATTAGTGAAAGACTCATTTAGATTTCATTTTTGCATTACATATCATTGAAAAACTTGAAACTTTGCATCTGCATCCTTAATTAGTATCTGAAAAGCACTAGAATCATTTTAATTTTTTTGAAAAACACAAAAAAATCTCATACTGGGACTCATTCACCACCTTGGGCGAATTAGTCCACCTGCATATTTCAAACTACATATTTAGACATTTTCTGGCATTTTTAGACATTTTTTGGCATTTTTCTGCATTTATGTTCTTTGTAGTTACTTCTCTATTACAATTAGCAAAATTTATATTATTTGCATTTGGCACTCCTAGATTACCTTGCATTTACATTCACCCCACCTTTTGTGATACTTGTATGAGTGTTTAGTGCCCCATAGATAATAGTTTAGTGAGATAAAGTTCTAGACTCATGGCTTCCTATGATAGCACTTTTGTTGTGGACATTGGGATCTCAAGAGCTCCTACTCCTATTATATGGACAATGGTGCATTAGGCATGGACAATACCACTTCTATTCCTTCACCTTTCCATCCAATGAATGTTGACACCTAAAACAATTCCATCCCGCAAGAAAAGGTCATTGATATTCATGAGTATTTTTCACACTTACAACAAGACTTGTCCCTTGAAAACATTTCTACCACTGCCATACTAGCCATAGAAAACCTTCATCATTTGATTGAAAGTGATGATGGCCTACAAGTTATGAAAAGAATAGCTGAGATATAAAATAAACATGTTCCTTCTACTTCTGAGTCAGCTAACATTGTTGTAAGCCAAGGAGGACCTCACAATCCTCCTCCCACAACCATAGCATCCATACCAACTTATACCACTCCTCAGGTTACAACAACTATGCAGCAGGTTAGTCATGTGGCTCCTTCTTTCACAATTCCAACTAGCATTCCTAGTTCTATTGTGGCATCGCAAGTCCCCTCTACCACCTTCACCCCTCTTAGTGTCCCTTTCACTTCCCTTAACATTACATACACTCCATCACCATTTTCTCTTCCACCTTAAACCACTTACCCCAACCCCATCATTACACAACTCCTTAATATCGTTCCATCCATGAACAACAAATTTTCACCATTAGCTAAGGTCAAACCACTCCACCCACATATCATGTTCATAGTAGCCCCTTATCCTTAGAAATCTTACACACCCAGATGCCACAAGGAATTGAAATGCCTAGGATTGAGAAATATGGAGGTAAAGGAGACACTATTAACCATGTCAATGCTTATATAGCTTTATGCAGTGATTTTTTCCTTGATGATAAACTCTTAGCCAAACTCTTTCCTAGGACCCTAAAAGACACTGCATTAGAGTGGTTTTCAAACTTTCCTAATCATTCCATTCAATCATTTAATAAGCTTGTGGATTCCTTCATAAGTCACTTCCAAGTTCATATGACTCCTAAAAAGAAAATGGCTAATCTAATGCGTTGTAGAAAAAATGCCAATGAAAAAGTAAATGAAACCAACCCTGTCATTCCTTGCATTAAACAAGTGTATAAAGCTAAAGAGAAATTGATTGACCCGTCTTCTTCAGTTTCTTTCATTCTTCCCCCTCCAGAAAAAAAGGAACCTATGATGGATTAACCCACTCTTACAAGACAACAACTTCAAAATAAAATTAAACGCAACCGCAGTGCTAGGGAACATAGGCGTCGTCGTCGTCTCCTTGCTCGTTAGTCTTGAATGGAAGAAAACAAAGAACACCAACCTTTTCCTTTAACAGAAGAAATAGATGATCACCCTCTTTCCCCTGACCTGCCACAAGATAACACAACCCAACCCTCACAACAAAATGGCTCGATCCAACAACCACAGCTTTTGATACATCCCTCCTTAGAAATAACCCTTAGTCCTCCTGTCGTAATCAATCTTGATGATGAGGAGGAGGAGATTGAAAAAATAGATGAAGAAGTGCATAACGATCTAAGCTCTTTATTTTCATCTATAGTGAGCTTAAATGACAAATCTTCTCAACCAAGTGAGGAACCCGGTACATCTCCTACTTTGGCACTTGAAATTCATCCTTTGGATAGCCAACTGCCCTTGCAATACACTGAACATGATTGGGAAGTGGATGACTTGTTGGATGGTTGACTTGCATTCACCTTACTAGCCTTTTATTTTCCTTTTTCTTTTTCTTTAGTTTAATTTTATGTGCATATTGTGTTCCCCCATACCATGTGTTTGATGTTCTCTCTCTTTGTACACTTCTTCTATTCGTACCTCTATTCTTCTATATGTTTTGCATTTCCTTTTTCACTTTTGCTTTTGTGTTTTCCTTTTGGGGATGATGCAAAGCATAGAGATGCCCTGTCTCTTCCATGTTGACCCAAAAGGTCCTTTTTCCTTTTTTTTTCATTTTTTCTTTTGTGTTTTCCTTTTGGGGATGATGCAAAGCGTAGAGATGCCCTATGTCTCTTCCATGTTGACCCAAAGGTCCCTTTCCCTTTTCCTTTGTCTTTTTCTTGTGTTTTCCTTTTGGGGATGGCCATGAGGCATTGAATTGAAATGTCTCCTTCATGTTGACCAAAAGCTTTTTCTTTTCTTTCACCTTTTCATTTTCTTTTCACTTGTGTTTTCCTTTTGGGGACAATGCAAAGCGTTGAGACCGCAATGTCTCTTCCATGTTGACCCAAAACGGATCTTTTTGTTCTTTTGTTTTCGCTCTCTTTGTGTCATTCTTCCAGTTCTATGTATTCAGGGAATGATGACAGTTATGACCTCCTTAATAAAAACATTGCAGAAATGAACATACTGACCTTAAATCCATGGATCCCTTATGTGTTTGGTGTGTTCTCTTTTTTGGGGGGCAACTCCCTTTTTCTTTCATTTTTATTTTCATTTAAATAAAGCAGCCTAACTCAGAAACATATGACTTGGCATAGGGATTTTTGAGTTGGCTCTCATGTCTTGTTTTTCCTTTTTTCATTTTCTTTCCTTTGCTACTTTAAAGTAATTGCTCACATAACAATGTGTAGAAATTCCTTTAAAGTGGGGGGCATACATTACCATATTTCATTTTTCCTTCTCGGTTCTTAGTGTAGCCTTGTCATTTCATATGATGTGTTCGCTCACTTTGTGGATGACATTGGGTATGATGTCCTTCATAAGTGTGATCTATCTTAGCATATTGCATTCCTCTTGGTGGCCTTATGCAATGCACTACATCACCTAAGTTGTGAATATTTTATTCTTTGATCGGTCCTCTCTTGGAGACATTAGACACAATGTTCCCTAAGTGGTAGACCTTGCATAAACTTAACAAGACTCCTTGAACATCCTTTCCATTTTACACTTTTTCACTTTACTTTTTTTCCACCTTGCATAACGCAACTTGCATGCCTGTGGTACCTTGATTTTTGTTCATGAGTGCTAAGCATACAAAGCTTTTCTTGTCTCATGAAGCATGAACCGACATTTTCCCTTGTGGTGCCTTGTTAAAGTTATCAAGAGGTATAACTTTGATATGGTTGAGCGGGAAGCCCATTCAATGGCATGACTTTCCCCATAGCCACCTTTTTTATTGTGAGTGCATACCAACTAGCGTATGTATCTTACCTTTTGGGTCTTCTCACCTGGTAGACCGCCATGAGTTTTTTCTCCCCAAAGTGAGTATGCATTCTCTTTTTCTCGCAAACAGCCTAGATCTAATCCACAACTAGTTGGACAGACGATCAAAGCTTCATCCTATCCCTTCATTTGAACATTTGTGTTCCTTTGTTCTTATGTTTAGTTTTCCATGGGATCTTCATCATGGGGGATTGATCATCCCTCTCAATCATTGTCATTCCATCTTGCTAACATAAGTGCATTTGGAACCGCTCTCTCGATATGCATGGCTACTTTAGTGTGAGTTTGAAGCAAGTTCATCCTCTCACTAAAGTGGGGGCTAAATGTACTGTATAAAAATGGCCCCTTGTCATTTTCATGGTCTTTTAGGCCTTTCTTCATGATGCTTGGTCTATTTTACTATGATTTATTGTTGCAATATGGCTTGAACATGCACATTTGAGTCCTTAAAATTTAAATAATGGTGTCTTGTGAAGGTGTTGTGAAGTGTTGTAAAACATTTCTACACTTTTCTAGACTTTATTCATTACAATTCACCTAAAAATCACCTTTTCATCACTAATCAAGTCCTATTTTGAAGTGTTGTAAAGTTTGTGAAGCATAATTTCACTATTTACACCTTTCTTATGTTTTATTTGACCCTTTATGCCCTCATAAGGCTTAATTAAGTGTATTTTTTAATGTAAACCCAACAAACAACATTAAATGCAACTTAATTCCCGACGCCCACATTCAAGTCCAAGGTGGGACCCATTCACTATGGGTGGCGAATGAGTCCCTCTTTGCTCCAAATTCAAAATATTTCAAATTTTCTTTCAGGTTTTTATTCAAAATTACTTGATGTCGACCTGTGATGAGGTATCAATGGATTACTAAGGCACAAGAATGCATAAATAAGTGTTTTTCTCCTCATTTTACATCTCCTACAATCTTCTAACTCATTCAAGCATTCAATTAGCATTTGAGCACTTTGCATCCTATAATCAAGCATTAATCAAGCATTTTGGAGCATCGATTGACATATCTTCATATTTTCTTCAACAAGGGTTTGGTAAGTTGGTAACATTTTCATGTTATTTGTTTATCATCCTCCTTCATTTTATTATTTCATTAAGGGTTTGATTACCAAAGTGGGATTTGACCAAGGCAAATCCCTATAACCTAACCCTTAACCATTTTTCCCCTCCTGCATGTGTGTTTGCAGACTTGTGTATGCAGATTTGACAAGCATTTAGGTGTTGAAAAGTGGAAAAGAAGTCAACAAAGGGTTTCAAGTCAACTACATCCTATTTCAAGCTTGGAGAAGACATTTTGTCTTTTTTATGCAGATTTGACTTTGGCAAACCGACAAGCAGACAACCTCAGATCTAGTGCTACAAAATTGTCCCCTGATTTCTCAAAAAAATTGGAGAGGACTGATTCACCATCAATGGTGAATGATTCCCACCTTAAGGCTAGAAATCTAGGTTTTGTCAGATTTCGGATCCCGACACTCAAAAACTAGTTTCTGACATTTTTTATCAGAAGTAGGACTGATTCACCATCAGTGGCAAATGAGTCCCACTGGTGATTTTCTGTGATTTCAGACAGCATTCAGAAAATTATAGATTCTTCAATATCTACCCAAGTGCGCTCTGATTCAACCCTTTTCTTTTTTGTTTTGTATTTATTCATTCATAGTTCATTTTTTGCATATCACATTATGTTTTCCAACATTGCATAATTCTTAGGTTTTGCATACATAATCAGTCAATTAGTTCATATAATTGCACTTAGTTCATTCCATTTAGTTCAAATAACATCATTGCATAATTTGAGTGAACCTAGTGTAAATCCCTTTGTGTAGGGTTTATCTCTCTCCTTTTAGGTGAAACATCCTAAGAGTGTAAGAGTAGTCTATAAGCCCTACCCAAAAATCTACGGTTCAATGGTCTACTAAATTATTACGTAATGATATAATTTTTATATTGATGTATCTTGGTGGATTGATAGGACATATATCCTAATTTTTATTGTATCTTATTTGTAAAAGTGTATCTCATGATTCTTAAAATGATGCAATTTTAGTATCTTTAATATGAAATGTGAATCTATATGTTTATTGAATTATGATTTTAAAATAAATTTAATATTAATATCACAACAAAAAAATTATGGCATTTTCCCTTGGGGTGTAGACCAATTGGTTGATTCGTTGAAATACGCGGACAATCGATGTAGGTTCAAACCTCGACTAACCCAACTGTGCATGTTGTGGGGCAGGTGTTGGAAAATCATGCAGCCCAGAGGGGATTAGTCTCGCCTGGTAATGGAAACTTAAGAGAATCTCGTGGCCAGTCGCAATGATAACACTCTAAGATATCAAAAAACAATTATGGCATTTGTGTTATTATTTTCAAATTATTCATTAATTATTTTGTTATCTTAGGTCGCTCATCATAGTGTTCCTATAAGATCTCACGATGTGTGCAAGTATGATCATAATAGTATTCTAACAATATAGTGTGTAATCATAATCTTTTGAGAAGAAACTATAAACTAAGACTGAGAAATGTTACTCAATCTTTCTACAAATATCTATAAGTGAATCAAACCTTCAAAAACACAAGGGGATACCTAATTAAATTATCTTTATGAACCCTGATGTGTTATTCCACCATATAATTTAACAAGATTCAATTTGCAAAATATGAGGTATGTATATATGTACGAGCAGGGGTATTTAGAATAGGGTTTTCAAAAACATTTCCCATGTGCCCTTAAGCAAATCATAGATAAAAATATATAAAAAATTATGATCAATGGATATTTCATCTATAAAATGTGTGTTTGATTATAATATATTATAATTAGTTCCTTCTATCCTAAGTAACAAAGACATAAAACAAACATATTAAAGCAATTTCACATACCACTCAAAATTTTAGAAAAAACATGATATACTAGGTTTTGTATTGAAAAGCTCAATCTCTCAAATCATCTCCACTTGTTAAAATGTATGTCATGCTTAGTCATCCATTATTCAAACTACTCATCTCATGTATATATTTAAAAATATTTTATAAATAAATTATAAACTAATTAAAATATAATAAAAGCATAACAATTCAAATCATGGAGATAATTTTTTTTAAGATAATGAAGATGAGTCTTAAATTGGTTTATTAAAGAAATAAAACATGTTCATTTACAAATATTTATTCACAAAATAACTCTAGTTTCTTATCGCTTGAAAAATTTTATGGATTTTTGTACTTGATAAGTGGGTAAGTGCAAAAAGATGGGGGGCCAAAAAGGGGGCTTAAGTGGCCACTTTTTTTTGAAATCAGGAAATATTGACCTTGGATGTGAAATTGAGGATAGTTACACTAAAAATTTTTGAGATGCAACAAAAACAAGGATCATAGTTCTCTAAGTCTACTTTCTAAACTACTAATTTATTTTGAAAATGGTTGAGATTAAGGGGTTCAAAAAAGGGACCCACAGAAATTGGTGCTATTTTTGTCAGAAAAACATAACATAGCAAATTTTGTGGGAACATAGCATGGTGAAATTTTTTTTAGTATTTTTAAAATCGCTTCGGTGAGAAATTAGCCAACAATATGTAGTTGATGCACAATTTTTCTGATAATTTTTTAATGAATATTTTATTTTTTACTAATTTTCAAAGTGGACACTTCCTAAAAAATATAATTTTGGTTGTGCTACCCTTACAAATTTTGGAAACTAATTGATTTTTTTTTTAATATTTGTAGAATGGAGTCTAGTTTCTAAAAATGTAATTTATTTGAAATTTCGATGAGTGGTTAATTTATAATGAAAAAACACCAAACACTGCTTTTTGCCAAAAAAGAGACACAAACAAAAGAAATTATAGATCAAAGGCTTAACATTGTCAAAAAGTGAAAAAATTACATCTTTGGATAGCTAAGAGAGAGCCTAACATTACCCAGGTGTTTGATTTGTTCAACATTGAAACACGTGCAATCCTGACAGTGAGCACAAACCCAATTATGTGAAATATTGTAGAATTTGCAAAAACACATCTCTGGTCGTTGGGAAGGCCCTCCAAGAATTTGGGTTGGTATTCCAAGGCAAATACCAATCCCAACACTTGGGGATTCCCAAAGAAAGATATAACCCGAGTGTGTTATAACGTGCTCACGTTATATCTTAGTTTTGACATGGTTTTTGTGTTTGTACGGGACATGTCTAGCAAGACATAACGTGAGTGCGTTATAACGT
>VDFB02253170.1:449139-508244 GCA_007258455.2 Sequoia sempervirens | reverse complement strand
ATAGGTTCACCACCAGTCAATAAGTAATTTTATTGTAAACTAGTGGGTGGATTGGCTTATCTTACTAACACTCAATAAAGAGAAATTGAATGCTTTATATTATCTTCGTGGTGCAACTTTGAGGGGCACCCTCCCAATAGAGCTTACACTCCAAGTACAAATCCAAGGTTCCTTTCACTCGGGAAGTCATTACAATATAAAGAGTCTAACTAAAGATAACGATTACCATCTCACACACGTGGGATTAATACATTATTTCTAATTAACTAATGGGATGTCTTATGTATCCACATGTAGTGTCCCTTTTTGATTTATCTAAAAGTTTTGTCTTTTAGTCTTCTAAATTAAGATATCCAATAGATTCAAAGTCAATATTTTTAATGCTAAATTCTCAATCCTATTAAGAGCTCCTTCCAAAGGCTAATAATGGCCTAATTATCAGATCAGTTATATATATGTATATAATGTTTTAAATGATCTGCTGTTAAGTATATATATTACTCATAAATTGTTCCCTTTAAATATATTTTAATCTATAAATCTGTACACTGCTTTTCAAATATATATATATATATATATATATATATATATCTCCCCTATTCGATGATGTTTGTTTGATATATGTTTGCCATTTGTATCTCACGATGAGAATAGACATGTCTTCACAATATTCCTTTGTCAAAGGGACACATCCCTTCTCCATCACCACCTCCCTTAAAGCATTCATTAACATTTTAACTAATTGATGCTTTCAACCCTTAATCATGATATATTCTTCTTTTGTCTTTAATCGTTGTCTTGGACTAGTTCGACCTTTTAATTGTTGCTTGCTTATTAACAATGATCACTACATTAGACTTCTTTGATAAGGAATACCGGCTTCTCCATTAGTCATCAATTGTCTCTCAAACTTGGGCGATTGATATCAACTAAATCGCTGCATATATTTAATGAAGTCATTGTTCAGTAGTCTCTTCTTATATTTAATGAGAGTCTTCTAAAATAATCCATGCGCTTCTTAGTATCCACGAACCTCTTTCATGTATCTTCAACATGATTGGCTACCCTTCATCTTTGTTTTCCTTAGAATGGAATTAGATTATAATTGCCTTTATTTATTGTGAATTTGCAAGGGACGACTACTAGAATATTCCCGCTCTCATGAAAGTTCATCAGACATTAGCATCTATACACCGGTTTCCAAACATATGCAAACACCGGATCAATATTATTGAATTCATGTATATATATGTCATATATATCCGTCTTCCTATTGACATCTCCACGTTGATTACCCTAACGGCGGTGTCAGTGTTTCAAGGCATCGACAGAGCATATGTTATCTCTGCTATGATAATTGGTGTCGATCATGTCCTTCAATAGTTTGTGATAACTCTTATGGAATGCTTCCTCTCACTTCACGGCTCATCAATATATGCAGATATGAGAGTATTAATATTTTCCATCGGCTTATCCTATGTAATTAGATGGCTTCAAACATATCCAATGTTTGCGATATCTCTATCTTGCGGCACCTTGCAAATGACGACTCGGTTCATATTGATATCCTTTGACCTATAGGTTTCTACGCTAGCTCCAGACGACTCGGTTAATATCAATGCCTACGTGTCTTCCGCTCGTAGATTATGTATACAAAGGCTCACATCGATACACTTCTTCTACAAGCCCGATAACTCCAGAAGCAAATAATATTGTCCTTGGTTGATATGTTGCTGCACTCAGTAAAGCATCTCTTTGAATATAATGGAATATGTATTTTGTATTTTATTGTTACGATTTCGGGAACATCATAGTCGTCCCCTCCTAAATTTGCTTGTCCTCAAGCAACTTAGGGCTTGGACGATCAAACATCTTAGCCCCTCTAGTTGGGGATATCCTAAGTTTGTCTTAAATCCTTAATCTAAATAAATAAGGGTCTAGAGAATATTTTCCACCTGATTGAAGTCATGATTGAGCGTTTGCACACATTTTAGAATCATTCACCCTCATTATACTAGTTAGCAGATCATATTCATTCACCCCAATAATAAGTAGTAGATTTAAAAGTTAGTAAACTCCTGATCAATCATTAATTCAATCAAAGTACTCTAACATCCTTGGAGGGTTCAACCATAGGAGAGTGTGGGGCACATGACCTGATGGGGAGCCTACGATCCATCATGCCAACCCTTTCCCTTTCTCTTATGATTTGGCCCCCTTTGGGTCTACTTATCCCCCCCTTATGATAGAACGCATTGGTCTTCTCTTATAGGACACATTGGTCCTCCATTATAGAACACATAGGTCTATTATAGGACGCAATGTCCTCCATTATAGAACACAAAGGTTCTCCATTATAGGACACATGGTGGCTCAACTCCTCTAGACCCAAGGGCAGTACCCGTTGAGACAATGGTGAGTACCCCCTTGGCCCATGTGGGTTCAACTTGTCCCCTCCTAGGTGGCATATCAAGAAGAGGACATCATTGTCTTGGTGGCTCAACTCCTCTAGACCCAAAGGCAATACCCTCAGATACCCCAGAGGCAAGTACCCCCTTGGCCCAAGTGGGCTCATCTTGTCCCCTCCTGGGTGGCTTATCTAGAAGAGGACTTCGTTGTTGTCTCCCTTTGCAATATCCTTGTAAGGTCTTTTGACTGCAGTGGTGCCCTGGTTTTCGTACATTCCCGCAATCAATGCAAAGTCCTTCCTCCTTAGTTCCTCTTGGTCATGGTAAGAAGGGTGTGGTTCCTTGCGAGAGTTTCATTCCTTCAGCTCATTTCTTGGAAGAGTTGTTCCCTTCCTTACTTCCTTCTTCGTATCTTATTCTTTTCTCTTGGAGTAGGGATAAGTTCATGGTAAAGCAAGTTATAGCATACAATTGCCTTATCTTCCACTAAAGTCAAATAGAAGACCTCTTATCAGTAAAGTGTGTGATAGGTGATCCGGTTGTACAAGAGCTTGATCAATCTTAGTCCAACGACATTGACTTCACTCTTTGGTGATTATAATGAAGTCCTCAAGAAGATGAAGGATCTTGACTATCATCCCTACACCAAGCATAGAGGTCCATCACCATTATACCCACAAGATGGTTGATAATGAAGATGTTTGTTTTTAGTATTATCCTACAAAGGAGCAGATTACAGACATAATGACTAAAGTGCTTAGTGGAGATAAATTTGTTTAAATTTAGAGACAAGTTTGGAATCATATTAGACTTAGTCATTAAGGGGAGGTATAAGATAAATTATGGAGTTAGCAGATTCAACTAGCACTCAAATTAGAAAGTTCATTAAGATTTTGTTTTTGTTTGATAATGTAGGTTGTTACACAAATAGCCAACTTGGCTTCCCTCTATAAATTTGTTTAATAGACACGCATTGTACCACTTGTTTTGTGGCTTTGTTTCTGCTGCAGATCTATTACTTTATTATTGTGCTGTTGGCTAGACACAAATAATTTTACACCATCCTTGCTTTGGTCAAAACATACTGCCATCATATCATGCATAATACAACCCAGCTGACCTATTCAAATCATACACAACATAATAATTCTAACATCTGATGAGAATATTTCATAATAGTTGTCATTCTATCTACTTAACCTTACTCTACCAGTACAGTATTTTATCCAAATCTTTAGATCTTAATCTGTTTTAGAAATTCAAATCTGAAATCAGTTTTACAATTGTCAAAAGGACTAAACCCAATGCTGCCAGATTAGATTATTCAATAAAGAGTGGTCAAAAAGTGTATATCTATAATTAATGATTTGAGATTTCTACGGGTTGACATTTCAAGACAAGTATCTGGATATAACTGTGTTAAAAATAATTCTTCCAATGTTTCAAGTCTACATTTTAGACTCCTCTTGAAGGTAGGCTTGAAACGTTGGAAGAGAAAGTTCTAACACAGTTGCATCCAGGTAGATGTTTTTAAGTGTGTATGTATGGCTTGCAGCACTAATGCATCATCAGTCAATTTCTGAATGTGCTGCTTCTTGTATATCATTGTCAGTATTGTCAGTATCTGTTGGCTTGTTCTTGATGTCATTATTCATTGTACTTTCAAAAGGTATCTACCAGACAAGAAAATAGCGTGACTATTGATTTCTGGTATATTACATTTTATTTTTATCAAGAACAATCATGCTCAGAATTTCTCAATATTTTATGTCATTTAGTTTTAAATGAGGGAATTTTTTCAGTTGCCAACCTGTGAACGAGAGAGGATCGATAAGCTGGATAGTGTTAATGGCCTGAGCTTGTATCTCTGCTTCTCCAACACTTCAGGAAGAGAAGAAATTTCTTTCATGTCATGTTCATCATTATTCTTACCATCTGTCTCATCATTCAGGGGTTCTCTTTGTTTCTCTGAACTGGCATGAAAACCTTGACTCTTCTGAGAAGATTGCTGGCTCAGCCCTCCTACTTTTTTGAACGCCTCTGAAATTGTTGATTGTTTTAAACTTGTACTAGAATGCACATCTTGAGAAAATTTGGAACTTGTACTTTGGCTTTTAGTTACATCTAATCCACCATCTAAGCCTTCTGTCTTTGATTTTCTTCCTTTCTTTCTCATTGATGTGTTCTTTTGGTGAGATTCACTGTTATCCACAGACTCACTGCAACTGGTAAGAGAATGCAGCTGTGGCAGTGATAAAGGAGTTAATTTGAGACATGCATTCAGCAAGCATTCCAAGAACCTGCATATTAAACAAAACATTTCAATATTTGTGTTGTCCTTAAAGCATTCACGGTAATAGAATTTAACAATAGCTTTAGAAACAAACTCCAATTCAAAATGTTGCCCATTGTATGCTTTTATGACTGTTGAACTTTAGTTGATTCGAAACAGAAAGGGTTTCATTATATACCATGGAGCACTATACAGAGCAAAGATAATTAAGAAATTTTCAAAATCCCAGCCATGAGGTAAAGGATGTGAGTAGTAAGAAAGTTCCTCCTGCCTTAAATTAATATATATGATATTCAAAATTGTCAGTATTTTAAGCCTTGTTGATGCCCCAACCTTAAACCACATTTAGCTTAGTCTCATGGAATTTTTGCGAAAGCAAAGTTTTTACCCAGCTTGAGATTAATTTGCAAGCGATTCATAATTGCAAGCCAAACAAGTCATGTGACTATAAAGCAAATTCAAGTGAATATAAGGAAATTTACTATGGTAATAGATATCAATGAAACAACTTTAACAATAATCTAAAGTTTGAATTATAGAACTAAGAGATCCAATGAACTCACAATAAGTTTCTACGGCGCTTAAGTAATTTTGAGGCTGTTTCTTCCCGTGTAACTTGAGTTACATTCTCCACTTGGTCAACAATTTGTGTGGAGAAAGCATTTACCTATAGACAAGTGGGTCTATTAAATGACAGATATACAACAGTATTAAAAGACACAATCAATTCCAAATATTTACTATATTAGCTCACAAATGAATTCATAACAAAGATCTTACCAGCTCCCTTATCCAACATATTCCATAGTAAAGTGAAAGGCATGCTACTTGCTTTTGCCTTTTAGCCAAGGACTTAAATGCATCTCCAAATAAAATTTGAAAGAATGAATCATTTTAAACCACTAAATTGCATAACTATAATTTCAAACAAAAACTACAAGGTATAAAAGAAAGACCTTTCAATAGCTAACATTAAACATATGGGAAGAACCAGAAGTATGGTCACAAGGATCTGGTTTGAAAACCATGATATGATAAGAAATGTGAGTGAACAATTCTTCTGAGTCTCAAAAAAAATACATAGTAAGATTATGCAGATGTACTAGTACGTTTTTCATGGTTGGTGCAGCAAAATGAAATTTAGAACAGAGTACTGTATATTGCCATTATGTTACAATTTACATGGAGTAGCCAGAAGCCCAGAAATAAAAATATATTAAAGTATGCTGATGTATAGTTTTTAGTTTCATTAACAAATGAAAACTGAAATAAACTGATCTTAAAAATTGATTTTTCACTACTGAAAAAAAAAAAAATTTAAAAACCACCCTTAACTCACTTCAAAATACTAAATGAACACAAATCCATCTTAAAAGGGATCAGATATGCATGGAGAGGTGTTCAAAAGACTAGAGAGGTTTACCCCAACACAGCTTGGCTGTAAGAGCATGGGAATTGACACAATGTCTTTTGCATGCCTCTTGGTGCATATGAGTTCAATTTTAAGATAGATTTGTGCTAGTTATAGTACACAATTAGGTAGCAAAAATTATAAGTCAAACATTTCATAAAAATTCTATGTGCAAGATTTTTGGAAAAGTTTGATTTATAAGGTCAGTTGCTTCCTCAAGTTTATTGTTTTTTATTATTATTTAGAGTTACATATCTAATAAAGCATTGCTCACCAATATTCCCCATGCCTCTACCCACCCATCTACACCATAAAAAATAGTTGATGCAGGGTGTAGAATGCATCTTTAGGTGCAAATATTTGACACAAAATTAGATGGTACCTTTCAAAGTAATATGACATTACCTGCATATAGCCTTGGAAGAAACAAAGGGAAACAGAGAAGTTATATTTAGAATAAACAACAATTAAAAGAACATCAATCATTATCTGACCTGATGCTTTGGAAGATATAAGGGACAGCCAAGCAGTGCATCAATGCTCTCAAGTGAGCCCTGGTTTGTTAGCCGTTCAATCTGGTTTGAGGAACCACTATCACATAAATATTTTATAAATAACATTGAAAAAAAACTAGATATTGAGAAATGGTATGATTGTGAGAGATTTTTCTGGATTTGACTGTGTGTTGTTTTTTTTGCATCAACGTTTCGAATCACACTCCGTGATTCATCATCAGGATGAAAGAGAGCTGTAGGAGTAGAATGATTTGAAACGTTGATGCAAAAAAACAACACACAGTCAAATCCAGAAAAATCTCTCACAATATTATGGACTGTGGAAATCTAATGTCTTTAAATGGTATGATTTCAATATAAAAAATTTAATGAGCAATTAGACCACAAAATATTCAAAAAACAAAATGGATTAAGAATACTCACTGCTGCTAATAGAAAAAAGTTAGCAGGCAGGAACTCCAATTGCTGTGAGGACCTACAGTCCATATATGCAAGACACTCAGCCATAGTTAATCATGGTGGTCCAGTAGTTCTAAAAATTAGCTTCAATAATATATGTATAATACAAGACCAAATTCAAACATAGATGGATATCTTTGACAAAATATGCTGTTTTGTGTTCACCTTTGCTGATATGATGTCAACAGAGGTAAGACATTCAGGCAAATTGGTGAAACTTCACCATCCAAATTCATCCATAATTCCCCTGTACATAGATAGTCATTTATCAAGTGCAAATCAATAAGTGACTAAACACACAATATATGAAAGAAAACTGTTCTGAATGCAGGCACCTGACCAAAGCAATTAACTCAGCAGAATGTGATCTCCTTTGATTCCAGAACCACTAAAAAGATATATGATTTCTGCAAACTATGAAGTAACTTTCCAGGTTGTTCAACATACCTTGTAGACCACCACAATCACCAGGCTCTACCTGAAGTTTTCCAGACTCGAGATCTAAGAGAAAAAGCATCTCAAACTCACCAGTGTGTTTTGACATCCTACCAGAAAAGGGGATAAGTCTCATGGCAAATTCAAATAGAGACCAACACAAACATCAAAGTAAACCGAATGGAACATAACTTACCATTCTATAACAAAAGGATGCAATTCCGTATCATCTACTAGTTCTGCTAATTCATCATAGAAAAACCCACGAGCCATCGGCAGTGACTTACATGTTTCCAGAACCATTTCTAGCAGTGATAAGGCCTCATCAGAGCTTGTTTTCTGAAAATCAGAATCCTATTACAGATTAATGTAACATTCATCAAAAACTACACAAAGCCTAGCCTTTAAGATACCTCAAAATGAGCCATATTTAACACAGGAAACAAGGATGTCTTATACTACACAAAACTTCACAAACATGGAAAGCAAAGCAGAAAGGATAAATTGACAGTGAAATGACATTAATATATAGATCAGAGAATATATTTAAGAGAAGTCTAAGAGTACACGGGAGATATATGTAACAAAGAATTAGAACCCAAAGGCACATGTTGAAAAACCACATTATAGGGAATTGTCCAGAAACAAACACAAGCATCAAAATGCAATGCAAAAAATTAAAAATATCATACTGAGAAGAAATGTGGAATCCCTTAAAGGGACTTAGGTACAACTCTATCTATAGCAAACACACTCTGCTTAAGCATTATAACCAGTTCGTTGACATATACACTCATATAAGAGCAAACATATGCTACTCACAAATTAGGAATACAGAATAATCTGAATAGCAGAATAATAGATGGAAGGTCATCTATATGTTGGTATCAATTTGATATGCAACAAAATCTGCAAATATTAATCAAACTTGAAACTCAAATCAAATATAATAGTTTGAACATGGATATGTAAGGGTATTTGATACTTAAAGTCATTGAAATTAGTGGGACCTTTAACTGCTGAAGCATTTCTAGCATAGTCTCCCCATACATGGCCTTCCTTAATTTAGTGCACACTTACATCATTCTACATTTCTCTATCATTGGCTGAGGACATTGTGCCTTCCTTTCTTGTACTCTGATATTTGCCATCACCTCTTCTACTTGGAACAGATTGATATTAGAGCCTCTTTGTTAGAGCATTTATTATCAATACAGTAAATTAGTGTACACCATCCATATAGCAATTTTGGAATACTTTTTTTATTATTGAGGCACTCACAAACAAAATGACCTTTTGCATTGCACTTACAACACTGGACCATTTGGATCATATGAGATTTTGTTTTTGCCACCCAATTGATTCTGGCATCCACTACTGTTATTATTCCCTAGCTGTGATTCTTATAATTTCCAATGGTGACCCCCTTTGAAGTATTGCCCAGTGAGAGAAACATGCCTTTTTGCTTCTAAGTGCATTCCTTCAATGAATGGCATAAGGGCATTCCTATAATCTTCACTACCACTGCACAAGTCACTTTGCAGACCTCTGCCTGTCACACAAG
The DNA here is from genome assembly GCA_007258455.2 of Sequoia sempervirens. Classification (NCBI taxonomy): domain Eukaryota; kingdom Viridiplantae; phylum Streptophyta; class Pinopsida; order Cupressales; family Cupressaceae; genus Sequoia; species Sequoia sempervirens. Next base: position 499,159 of record VDFB02253170.1, on the reverse strand, counting down.
CCTATGTGTGTCATTCTTTCATCTTCATGTAATCATGCACAAAATTACTCATGCCACACAATGATTGAATATGAATTTTGAAGGCACATGTCCCAAAATAAATATCAGCAGCGTTGGGTGCTCACCCTTTTTTCTAACCAGTAATGTATTTGTCTGTTGGTCATTCTACAAGGACAAGGTTTTGGGATTCAGAGAAGGCTTCAAACTAGGGAACCCAAGGGGGTATATTTGAGTATGGCACCTAGATAGATTGTAACAAAGATAATCTCAGCTTGGTTTGGGTGTTTCTCATTCAGTTGGGTAGCTAAGATTGTTAAGTTTCATGTTTCACCATGGTCCACCATTGTATAATTCTTTTGTAATTCAATAAAGTTCATATGTTTCTGAATCTCCATATTTCTTCCTCCACAACTTTTGTTGTGTAGTCTGTGTGTATATCAGCTGGTTATTCATTTGACCTGCATTAGCTACTGCACTACAACATGCCTTTGTTCTACTAAAAACAAGCTGAAATACGGCAAAGGTGGAAGGGAATATTCCATGGACAGGTTATCTAACATTTTGCTCTGATTAGACTTGCACGTTCAAGCTGACATGATTGGATAATTGAGGCATCTTACTGTATGGCATTGTATTTCTCTTGTCAATGAAAACTCAACATCTTAACAATGAACTGCATCATTGAGAAATCACATATAAACCCCATCCAAATACTTTAGCTATCCTACTGTTTACTGTTTAGCTATATGTATCTCTACTTCCACCACATCACTTATGGCCTTCTGTTACATTTTGAATGTAAGTCAATTGAAATTTTATGAATTTCACCATGTCAGAATATGACCTTTTTAAGCAGTTCGTCAATATAATTTGGCTAGGCTCAATAACTCAATGCAATCCAATACATATACATTACACAGATGTCTCTAATACTTAGATTTATTAAACCAAACAATTACCAATTTTTGGATGTTTGTTACAACTAAGGCTCCACAAGGATGTGCCCTTATCCCTAGGCCCAACATCTCAAACATCTTGGGGACAATATGATGATGAAGAAACATCCCCCCACTATCCTTGGCACCCGGACCCCAAAGAATGTCAAGGCATCCCTCAACCATTTTTCCTGCCCAAGTCCCAACAAAAGGGCATCCTCAAGATATCCTTGTAGATTGGGGATGCCTTCTTTTGCAGTTGTGTCCAAGTACACCTTACCTTCCCTAGGACAGCCCAAGGAATATCAAGGCATCTCTTGAGTGTCCCTAAGACGTCAAGGTATCCTTAGCTACCCAATAACAAAAACAATCAATTAATTGAAAAAAAATTAGAGATTAACTCCTATCTATTTTTCCATACAAAAGCAAGAGCATAGATAAGAGGGAACTGTTGGTTAGATGCAAGGAATAAATTATAAGCTGTAATAACCCACCCTTAATTTTTTTTTCAAATTTGCAACTTGGAAAATGTTAGCAAATACAGCAATGATAAGCAACTGAAGTAAACTTCCTTCCACTTTCTAATCACCCACATCCCAATGTGGGCAAAGTGAGAGCATACAGTGGTAAGGTTACAATACATTAGTGGTTAGCCAACAATCAAGGATAACCAACTAAAGTAAACACCCTTCCACGTTCTAATCACCCAGATCCCGATGAGGGCAAGATGAGAGCATACCATGGTAAGGTTACAACTATGTGCTTCTAAACAAACCACTTCTTTAGTAGGGTAAGTATGTAAATCAAGTGCATGAAATGAACCATCCGCTTATTCAACGGGAATTGCAACAAAGCAAAGCACTTGGCGGCAAGCCAAGCAATCAAGAGAGATCATCTGCTTATTCAGCGGGTATAACATAAAGTAAAGAATGTTCAATCACTTGTTCAGTGGGGTGAGAAATGACATGAAAGTAAGAAAGGTCAACCACTTATTCAGCGAGAGCACCACTTATTCGGTGGGGTAAGTAGCAAATAAGTACAAGAGCAAATCACCAATGGTACTACCAAAGGTGTTACAATGAGCTCAACATTTAATGTTCCAAAATAACACTAGCTGTTGTTATACTATGAAAGAAGTGAGAATTTGAAGCACAACTCCCCACAATGATGTCACAACATGAATATAAACGACCCCCAACAAAGTATAGCAATGATACTTCACTGAAAAGGCCTTTGGGGGTCGGTAAAGGGTCTGATATACTGCTGCAACAGGTCTGATATGACTGATCAGCAGACTGAAAACTCGAACCAGCGAACATATGATGTGCACAACTTCACCAAATCACCATATCAACTCCCCCAAATGCTTGCAAAGTCAAATTACATGCTAGGCGCTTCCCACAAACACTAAACAGTGATGACAAAGGGCAGATGTCAAAAACAACCACCAAAGTACCTGCTGCCCAAGGTGTTGCAAAGTCAAATTACATGCTAGGCACCTCCCACAAACACTAAAGAACGATGACAAAGGGCAGATATCAGAAACAACAACCAAAGTACCTGCTGCCCAAGGTGTACGGCACAGCTAAAGTGGCGACCTGCTCTAGAAAAATCAAGACTCCTTCAAAATATCTAAAACCTTGAGCAAAGGGGCGCCCAAGGACTAGGAAGCATACGAAACGACACCCACAAAAAGTTTGCAAAATCTCCAATCAGTGTGAGTGAAAAGGTGGTATGGCTGGGCTATGGAAAGGTACACACCAGCAACAGCAAAGTCTGAAACAATACTCCAAAATGCTCCAATTTGCACAAAAATAACTCAACCATATGCAAACATTACTAGAAATTATCAAAGCAATCCATCAACCAAACCGAAAACTGAAAACATCACCAATAAGCCCAATGGAAGCTCCTGAAATGAAGCTACACTAGTCCAACTAGGGAGTATCTTTCAACTCCAAAACTAGAATCAACCATTGAGGGTTTTCGTCCTCAAAGCCTTGAAGAATTCCAACATCATGCCAATAGCACTTTGTTATCAAATCTTCAACATGCCCAAATGAGAGCTTTAAGGGGGTTTAAATAGAAAATAGGGTTCCAATTTTGAAATGTTTTTCCCTCTAAAAGGAACGCCATCCTTGGGAAATGCAATTTCATTTTAATTTTGCTTAATTCTTCCTTTTGGGCGTCCAAGTTCAAGCCCCTCTTTTAAAACAACTTTAAGTTCACTTTCCTAGGCGTGGGGTACAAAAGCAAGCTTAATAAACTTAAGTTATAACTTGCCTTTTTCAAACTTGTAACTTTATAACTTAGTTGCAATATTTTCCTTTTATGAACTCCAAGGATGGTGGAGGCACTGAACTGCCAAAACTAACAGAGCTCAACAACGGAAACTGCTATCACTGCCAGACATAGAAACCTTGCACTAAACTACTGCTAGGACCATTGCCAAAAATAGCACTTACTACAAAATAGCATACGGCTAAAAATAGTAAATGTGTCCAAACTCAAAATTAGCCCAATCTGAGACGCAAGTGTGACTTAAAATAGTAAGTGCTAAAAATAGACACTGCTAAAAATAGTAGTTATTGTCCACCAAGGATCTCAAAAAACCTAAAAAACACTTTGGCAAGCCACTACAATTACCCCTTGAAACGCTGACAAGAATCCTCCAAGAATTTTGGAATCCCCTGAAACTCCTCCAAATAGCCTACAGGACTCCAGAAATAGGCTAATGGTCAATGGAAAGCCTAAGACTGAAAAGGGGACATTACAAAAGCATAAGGAAACTAATGAAATTTGGGGACCTATGGCACAAAATGCAAATTTGTGATCTCATCTTATTGGTAGCCAAAGATTTATCCAGATGCTAACTAAGAGCCTTGTTCTACACAAAGATTAAGTAAACATTAAACTTATTAAGCATGGGAGGCTGCCCACAAGTGTCAAGAAGAGAGCCCTATACTACGCTTTTCAAAGGAAATACATTGACTCATCCAAATTTTATGTTTTGTTGAATGATGTCTTCAATGCATGTATAAGACTAGACAAACTTACACCAAACTAGTTAAATCCATTGACATCATAATTAAATTCATTTCAAACTAACATTGTATGGGCTCACATTAATAATTTACTATGCTCACTGAGGACGCGCCCCCATGTTTTATGCGTCAGCTTCCCGCACGCATGAACGGGACGCTGGATGGGTTAGGAAACGCCCCCGCCATCCCCCTTTCCTCTCCAACCGGTAATTTCTTGGGCTGCAGGGACGTGAGGGTGTAGTCAAACTTCCCACTGAACTTCTTTCCGGGCATCGGTACTTCTAGAAGTATTCTATGGCCCAGCAGCAAAAAAAACACATTTTTATAAAAAATTAAAGTTTTTTAAAATGAAAAAAAGGCATGGGCGGGCCCACAAGGGACGCCCCATGCCACTTAACCTAATTTATGCCTTATATATGCCCTAAAATGAGAAAAAGCAACTCATTTTTACATTTGGCTTGTGAAGTGAAGGAGAGCAAAAGAAGAGCAGCTGAGTGAAGGATCGCCAAACTAGTCAGTATCATCAGACTCCAGCCTTACGTTGGGATGTTAATCCCAAAGATGCTATGCAGATTGAGGAGAATGCACATGAGGGATTGGTTGGGGTTCCATTGGTTGAGGCAGATCCTTCTATTGACATGGACATTGACACTAACTTAGACTCGAGCTCTAATGGCGAGGGCGATGCTGATTTAGACCTACCTTATGCTGATTAGGGACCTTGGACAGCGATATATTTTCTTAGTTTTATGTTTAGCATGTCATTTCATAGTTGAGACTTGGAGCCTTTGGGCATTTTGGTTATAATTATCAGACTTTTATATGATATGTGTGCACATTGATAATGAAAAGCATTTTGAATTTTGTTAATTTGTTTGTCGATTCTCATGTGAAATCTCAATTCAAGTCTAATGATATGTATTAAGCTTATACAAATGTCTAGAATGAATGCTTTTATCAATGTTATGCTATGAACATTTGAAATTTCTATATATTTTTAAAAACCCTATTTTTATCACCGTCCCCTAAAATGACCCAAATTTAAACTTGTCCTCACAGACGGCAATTCCCTCGTCCTAAACCCCGTGGAGCATAGATAATTTATAGTAGAAACATTTAAATGTTCACTTTTAAAAATTTCAATAGTTTTTAGTTTGTCTAAGTTAGTTTGGTATTTTTAATTTATTTGCATTTTAAAAGTCCAAATATTAATTTTTATAAATTATTTTAATGGCCATCTCCCCATCATTATGTTGTACCCCAAAATTAAAAATTTTGTTACACTTAAGACATTTTGAAGAAATGAGTAAAAGTCTTGTTGAATCAGTCAAAAAGGTCAAAATTTGGGTGTGCATGTCTTGCATGAGGGGTTAAAACACAAAAAATTTCAAATTCTAACGATCTGGGTCTGCTCAGAACAGCTTAAACTACAAAACCCAGATCTCAGTTTTTCATCCCTAAATTTTAGGAAAACTGCTATTTTTAGAAATTTTCTAAAATTAGTAACGTTTTCTAGGTTTTTCTAGGTTTCTTTGGAAATGGATACTGGCAAAACTTTCTAAAAATAGAAAGTTGGTCCGTCAGGGTCCAAACTGATTTTGATTGGCTCAAAATACGTCCACATCAGGCTGGTGCAGTCAGAATCTCAAAATAATCAGTTTTGCCCTATTGGGTCTATTCTGCTTTTTTACAAGCACATCAGGAGCTCTGAGGTCATCAATGGAGGTCAATCGGCTAACAGTCAGTCAATTCGACATCCAGAGCATTTGACGAAAGGCGAATTGGTGGACGAGCACGAAGAACAAAGAAGTTGAAAAATGATGAAAATTTTCTAACACTGGTGACTTTGGGCACCCCTAGTGAAGAAGGGCGCCCATCTTTTTAGGGTATCAAATGATGGAATTAGGGTTTGCACCTCCAGTCAAAGTTACTCAGTTCCTTGTCAGCATCGCAATGAGTCCACCGATGCAGTCATCAGATTATTCAATCGTCCGGAATTCAGCATTGAACGGGGGTATCTAAACTAATGTCAGAACGAGGGTAAATAAAAAAATATCAAAATTTGACTAAGTCTGGGTGAAGTGGGCGCCCCAAGTGAAGAAGGGCGCTCAAGTTTTCAGGGGCTCTAATAGATGAATTCAGAGAAGTATGTCTAATGTGATTTCTTCGTAGTTGATCCAGCTCTCCAACGAGATATCCAGCGCATCTATCGGAGGTTGCAGTCGCAAAATACAAGAAGCCGAACAGAGGGTCTGATAAGAGCTGAATTTCAAAGTCCAGAAGCAAACATAGAAAAATTAAAAAAAAATCTAACTTTGGTGAACATGGGCGCCCCCAGCCAAGATGGGCGCCCAAACTTTTGAGGGGATAAAATTTACTTTTCGACAAAGTGTCTCCCAGAAGACCCCTCCTAGTTCTTTGTCAGCTTCGCGATGAGCATAATCGTCAATCAATCCGACGCCCGGAGCTCCAGATTCAACGAGATCATCTATAAAAGAGGAGTTAATGAAGAGATTTGAAGTCAGACAAAAATGGCTAACTCTGGACAAAATGGGCGCCCCTAGAAGGAAAAGGCACCTATGAATTTAGAGGTCGAGAGCAAGTTTTTAGCCAGAAGCACCTCCAGCACATCCTCCTCAGAATCAGTCTGGCTGCGCGATGGATCTTTCAGCTCGCTTGTCAGATCAATCAACAAACGGGAAATCAGAGGCGAAGTAGGTCAAAGTGAAGAAAAGTTGAAAATATCAGAAAAATGGCTAACACTGCTTAAAGTGGGCGCCCCTGGTGAAGAAGAGCGCCCAACTTCTCATGCCTTAGAAAAATTTCAAGATTTTCAAAAGTTTCAAAATTACCAGTGAAGGAGGATGGCGTCCAAATGCATTGAACAGAGATTTTAGGGTTTTGAAATAAAAGCAAAAGAAAGCAAAGCAAAAACAAAACCCTAAGTCTATTTAACATCTTTCTTTTATGTTATTTTCATTATTTTTGTAGGTAGCCTTCAAAGGAGAAAGTTGGAGCAGCAAGTTTGAAGAAATTTTTCAAGATTCAAGAGCATAGCTTGCTGGTTTTTCATCATATTTTTCAGACGAGCAACATAAACCCTTGTTTTTTCAAGCTTTTTCATCCAGAGGATCAAACTTTTCAAAGAGAAAGGCCAAGGTTTTTAATTTTCAGTCATCTGGGTCTTTTCACTTCAATCTTCTGAAGAAATTTTCAAGAACTTCATCAAGTTGCAGCAGTTGCTTTTATTTTATATGTCAGTGAAATCCTCAGTGCATTCAGTTTTCAACCATTTGGGTCTTCTCAAATCAGTCTTCTGAAGAAAACCCATATCCAACTTTTTTTCAAGAAAGTTTCAAAATCTAGGGTTGGCTGATTTTTCGATCAGCCATCAAGGTTTTGCAAATCTAATCAACTGGGTCCATTTCTAAACATATTCTGAACAAAACCCAAGTGCCAACTTTTTTCGGAAAAAATTGAAGAAATTAGGGTTTGCTGCTTTTTCAAGCAAAATTCAAAATTTTCAAAAACGAACGATCTGGGTTGTCTTGCAACAAATTTCTGAGCAAAACCCATATCTCAAAAAAAAAATTCAAAAAATTCGTCCATTGGAGCAAGAAAATCAGCCTTCTAAAAATAGAAATCGCTCAAGACTTGTCTGCGCCTAGGCGAGTTTACAGTCATTCTTCAAGTTTTCCGAAATGGAGTACACTCCCAATGTTTTCAAGTCTGAATCAGCTCTTTATCATGATTACATCAAAACCGCTAAGACAGATTTGCATCATATCAAGCCGATGTTCGATCTACATGCCTTGGAGAGCGCAGGTAACGCCTCAATCAGGAACCTGGGACATTTTGGACTCCTCGCAGCAGCGTCAATTCCTATATCAGTTCAGAGTCTTGAGTTCGTAATCGCTTGCATTAAGCATTATAACCCGGCTACTAGGGAGATCCAGTCAGCAGATGGCAGATTGATTTGTAGTCTAAAGCCTGATATGATCGAGAAGTGTTTTTTCATTCCCCCATGGCTTGAAAGCATAACTCTCTCAAAGGGTGAATGTGAAAGAATATGGGACATGCATAAAGACAAATATAGTAAGAAGATTGCGCAGAGATGGATGAAAGAAAAGCATAAGACTCTGCCAAAGAACGTCAAGCGAGGAGAGTTTAAGGACAAGATTGCCATCATTATCACCTTGCTCAACAGGGTAACTGGCTCAGACGATGCCACCAAGTTTCAACCTTGGATGTTTTATGCCATACCCCACATCATGAAGAAAACCGAGTTCTACGACTGGCCTACCTTGATCAGTGACTGTCTACATCAGCAGATAACAGAATACTTCCAATTTCATGTATTCCACATGGTGTCGTACCTAGTCTACCTGGTGACCTATCAAGGCCAATTCAGAGGGTTGAACACCAAGGGATCATTAAGTGTACAGCACATATATAACTACTATCCCCAGTTGGAGTTCACGAAGTAGTTGCATCACTACAAGAGAGTGAACGAGGCTTTTCTGATGTACACTATGCGGGACCTGGACAATGAGTTGCATGTCCGTATATCTTCAGTTGCCAGGGCAGCGATGGCGGAGTGGGCTGATTGGTTTATATAGTTTCCCACTTTCACCTATCTCAGGGTCTATGGCTATTCAGGTGCCCTGCTCATGTTACCAAGGTACCCGTCGGACGAGGTTGTCTTCATGGAATTCTTGAGACAGGCCCACGATGTTCATACAGTCCTGAGAAATAGAAGGAAACCCTCTCTTCATTTTCCATTAGGATTGGGTATATATACATGCAGGACTGCCACAGATGCAAAGGCAATGGGAGGTGAGTTAGATAAACTCGGCCTCAAGTCTTATAGCGAGAGATGATCATTTGATCCTCATGGTGTCTACGCTGGCCGACTTGAGAAGAACTATGATCATATAGCCGCACTTGAAGATTTTTGGGCTAACTGTACAGATGAGTTCGAGGTGCGGAGACGTAGTTATAGCAGGCTCACTCTCCACCAGATGAAGGACTGCTTAAATGAAGACATAGAAGGGTTATCAGATGATGATGAGGATGTGCTTCTCCCAATGTATACTCAGAAGCGAATAGAAGATCAGCCCCTTTCACAAGTCAACTGGGCTAATAAAGAATCCCTTTCAGTCGAAGACAGGACAAGATAGTAAGGTTTTCCTAATCCTTAAAAGGAAGAACTCCATTCCAGTAGCAGAGCCGCCAAGGACAATTTTCTCTTCCTCCAGAGCACAGTCCAAAGGGAAGGGTAAAAGTCAGTCTCAAGAAGGCGTCAAAGGTAGTAGATCAAATAAAAATGTAAAAAGAAGGTTGGATTTCTCAGGCATAGTCATACAAGAGCAGCCTATAGCTGATTCAGAAATTCCTCCTAACGAGCCCATACCTCAGAAAGAAGCAGAAGAGCCACCTTCAACACATGTTTTTGTACCTTTGACAAGTTCTTCACCAATAAACATCGACCTTGATATCAAAGATGATGAAGAGATTACAGTTGCACCTCCTGAGGAAGTTAGTAAAGATACTACCGTGTCTTGGCTTGAGAACTCCTTAGGAAGGGTTAGAAGAAGGCCTTCATATCAGATGAGTGTTGATGATCTTGATAACATCTATCAGGAACCTCCTAAGAAGAAGGAAAAGAAGCAAGTTCACTTTGATAGGAATCCTGATAATGAGATAATCATGGAGACTGCATTGCCCCCAGAAGACAAGAACAGGGATGAAGTGAATATGGATGATCGTTGTTAATGTTTATGGCAGCGTCGGTCGTATTCTTCCAGCTGTCTCATTTACTTCATTTGGTAAAATCTAAAAATGGCTATGACAGCTGAAAATTGTCTCTTTCAATGTGGTCAACATGCAAATTGTAACTGACATGCAGAGGTATCTGACACAGAGGTATCTGACATGCAGTCTGACATGCAGAGGTAACTGACATGCAATAGAATCTTCGGTCAGACATGCAAGAGAATCTTTGCATGAAATGTATTTGTAACTGCTCCTAAGAATAGGCAATTATAATGCTCCTAGTGCATGCACATGCAAGTGACGATTCCCTATTTTGGGATTGATTCTTGCTTAAGTTAAGTGGTTATTTCAAGGAGAGTTTGCTATCTACAGCAGATTATTATTAAGTGCGAGTTTGTCTCAAGAGCAGATTGATACTTGAGTAGAAGGCTGAGATAATTGTTAGTAGATTGCTTCACTCAATTTCTGTATTTGCAGCAGACTGTGGTGCTGTGTGTTGGCCTTCATATTGGCCTTTGTAAAGGAGACATTTGTGTTGACATTTCAATATACAAGAGACATATTTGAGGCTGGGTTTTTCTCCCTCATGAGGAGGGTTTTCCCAGGATATATGCTGTGTTATATTGTTCATGTCTTCATGTGTTTGTGTTGCATTTGCTGCTTTCTGTTAAATCTGATCCTAACATTAACATTCGCCATCGCCAAGGCCAATCTCGGTAGAAATACCAGACATGCAGATTTGAGTCTCTTCAAAGTTGCATCCGAAAACCTTCAGGAAAGAGTACTCAAGGATGGAGAGGACAAGGCAGCCCTCAAGGCTGAAAATCAGCAGCTCAGGCTTTTCATTTCTAACCTTTTTCATGATTCTTCACAGGTAACCCAACTGCTGCCCCAGATTCTAGAGACACCAGCTGATCATCAGCAATTAAGACAGCTGGTCATTTATGGGAAAGAAACTCAAGAGTGGATCGAGAGTTTCATTGTTCAAGGAAGGGAGATCTTGGCAAGGATGTTCCAGTTAAGGGAAGACGCTCATAAGTTACAACAAGGTATCCAAGGGTTTGAACAAACACTGGTTGAAGTTAGACCAAGGCATGAGATCATCATTGCTGATTTAGACACAGCCTATAGTTCAGCAGTTTCCAAAGAACACAAGAGACAAATCCTTGCTTGGAGGGAGCGTCATGTTTTCAAAGTTAAAACCTATGAGAGGATATCCGAAGAATTCATCGCCTACAGACAAAGGGTGATTGAAGCTCTCCTTTTCATCAGTGAGTTTATCATAGAGATTCCTTCTCAGTACAGTCTGGAAGATGGTTCCTACGTAGGGCTTGATGAAGTGCAAGATCAATTCCAAAGTGTGGTTCGCAGTTGCAATCCAGTTGGCGGAAGGATAGGTCATATTTCAGTGATGTCAGCAAAGTTCGAGAAAGCGGCCAATGAAGTTGAAGATTTCCTTGGGTCTATTGCAGATGCTGAAGATATTCTTGAAAAGCGGTGCTTTGCCATTGAGGGTATAGATGCACCGAACCGAGACACAGTTTCTAATTTCCTAGCGGATGTGATCGAGCTTTAAAGCAGCTTTCTTCTAGAAGCTTTCTTTCCCACTTTATTTCTATTCTTGGAATGATCCTTATCCATTCTTTGAGAAGAGAAAGAAGATAAGATGTAATAGTTGGCGTTTCCCGCTTTTTCTGCTTTCTAGGGTTTTAGATGTTATCTTCTTTCTAAATTTAGTAATAAAGCTTGCTTGCTGAGCAAGCCCTAGATTGTGAAAGCAAGGAGATTTTAGGGTTCCCTATTCCTCTGCTTCTCTATAAATAAGAGCCTTTGCTCATTAGTTTCTTTAACCATGCTAGTGAGAACAAAACGCTGAGCCTATTGTGCCTTCTATTTGTTACTCAAGTATTGTTCAATTGTGTTGTGATAAGCAAATTGTTAAGCCTCTTTAGCCAACAAGGAGTTAGTGTGATTGTTGTTTCTATTGTGTGAAGAGCAAGATTGCAAGCCTCTTTAGCTGCAATTTCTTGTTCCAAGCATGTTAGAAGTGACCTTGTTCTAGAAATTTGAGTAATAAAATCACGAGCCTCCTTTGCCTTGATATAAAATCTCAGGTTTCCGTTATTTATGTTCTACTTTTATGATCTTGATTTCAACTTGCATTGAAGTGTGTAGGTGTTTGTTGAGAGATAGTTCATTGAAGCATTTTGTCAGAAAATCTACCTTGTTAATTTCTTGCTTCTCTCGCTCTGCATATTACTTGAGAAGCCAGAAACATCTTTAGTTTAAGTTAGTCGTAGTTGAAGTCCTTAAAATCAGAAAATCTCATCTGCGGCGTTTGTGTTTAATAAACCTTGTGCTCTACGCTGATCAAAAAGATAGGCAACTTAGTTTAGTTTACTTTCTTTCAAACACCATCAGCAAGAGGGAGCTTCTCCTCCTAATTTGAAGAGCAATTTATCTATGCATAGCTGTCCATTTCAAATACGCATTCCAGAGGTGCGAATTTAAACACCAACACATTAATTATATATAATATTTTCATAAATGCTCAAGTTTCATTATAAGGATGTTTGGAAGGGAATGGAAGAGTAGCAATTCAAGGAAAATGTGTAATGTCCCCTTTTTAGCTAGTTCAGTGTTATGACGGATTAGCCTATCAATGAATCCTTGTAGGCTAATGTGGGTGTTTAGAGGACTTTGTTTTGAGAATTTTCTTCTTCAGAGTCTGGTGATATTCAAGGTTTTCCTTTTGGAGGTGTTACAGGCTTAGTTCATACACACTTACTATTTTTAGTAAGTCCCTTGGACATTAGTGTCCAACCTTACTATTTATAGTAAGGCATCCAGATGAGCAGTTTGAGTAGTGGGGTTCCTTGTGGCGTTGACAAAATTCATTGGTGTTGATTATTTATGGAGTTATGATATTTTAATTATTATTAAAGTGATTAATAATAATTAAATAAATAAAGTGGACATCATCAATGAGTTTATTGACCTTATTATATATGATTTATTTTATAACATAAGGTCATTATTTAAAAGGCATAAAGTGGATGCCATATGTGAGTTACTTTTTAATATTTAATGATTTAAATGGCTTGGGAAATCGTGCTTTTTGAGGTTAGTATAAAAGCACTCACAAAAGCATTTCATTATTCATTCATACTTATCAAATTTATGAGCATTTGGTTGTGAAGGAAAAAACCAAGGTTTCTGGAAGAAAATCAATCTTTGAGAACAAAAACTCTCTCAGATTTTGGCATTCTACAGGTGTGAAATACCACCCAAAGTTTGCTCTTTAGGTGGCTACACACAGGAGTCACATTTGTGCTTATTTGGAGATAGATTGTTCAGATTTTAAGAAGTTATTGTGAGCAGATTAGAGAATACATTGCAGATTATTAATTTGCTGATCATATTGTGCTAGCACGTGGTGAATATCAAGAGGGCCGTACCATATTCTAAGCTGGCCGTACTGTTTCAAGAAGGCCGTACTTTGCTGTTTGGAACATGTGAATGCTTGGAGGGGGTCGCTTGGGGTTTGGCTTCATAAATTGTATCATCCTTGGTGTCTTAAACAAGAGCATTGTTTGGCATCGATTTCAAGGTGGAAAAATCATTTTTGGGAGATAGGCATCCAATTTCCTGGAGGTCCAGTTTGCTGATATAATAATTTCAGACCTGCAAAATATTTACTTTGGCCTCCGGGTATGATCTTGTTGTAACTCAAAGCATTAATAAATCAGAAATTGATCATTTGATATATTTGCTTTCAGCTTTTCTCTATTTGCATTTATATATATTTCATTGCAATTTCCTAGCAAAACTTAAAAAACTACAAAACCAAAAACAAACAAAAAATGCAAAAATCAATTAGCAAATATCCATTTGGGGGTGGGATATTTCAAAATGTCAAAGGACTATGAATTGCACTTTCATTGCTCTCATCCCAATGAATGCATCTCCATCCTCTTTTTCTAACTTTCATCTAATCTCCCTATATGATAGGGATTTACAAGATTATCTCAATTTTTGGCCAACAAGTTGAAAGATATTCTCTCTATCATCATTTTGGCTAAGCAAGGAAGTTTTGTACCCAACAAGATAATTACTGAAGATATCTTGATTGCCCATGAAGTGATCAACACAATTATTACTTCTTGTTAGAGCAAATAACCCAAGAAATATCAACTGCAATAAACCTTCACAAGAAACGAGAGAGACAACACTGTGTTGGTGTTTAAATTCGCACCTCTGGAATGCGGATTTGAAAACAGACAGCTATGCACAGATAAACTGCTCTTCAAATTAGGAGGGGAAGCTCCCTCTTGCTGATGGTGTTTGAAAGAAAGTAAACTAAAACTAAGTTGCCTATCTTTTGATCACCTTAGAGCACAAGTTTTAAACACAAACGCCGCAGCTGAGATTTTCTGATATAAGAAGTTCAACTACGACTAACTTAAACTAAAGACGCTCCTAACCTCTCAAGTAATAGCAGAGCAAGAGAAGTTAGAAATTAACAAGGTAGATTTTCTGACAAAAATACTTTGATAATCTCTCTTTCAACGAACACCTACACACTTCACTGCAAGCTGAAATAAAGATCATAAAAGTAGAACATAGATAACTGAAATCTGAGATTTTGGACCAAGGCAAAAGAGGCTCATGATTTTATTACTCAAATCTCTGAAACAAGTTTCACTTCTAACATGCCTTGAACAAGAGGTTGCAGCTAAAGAGGCTTGCAATCTTATTCTTAACACAATAGAAAACAGCAATCACACTAACTCCTTGTTGGCTAAAGAGGCTCAACAACTTGCTTATCACAACACAATTGAACAATACTTGAGAAACAAATAGAAGGCACAATAGGCTCAGCGTTTTGTTATCACTAGCATGGTTAAAGAAACTAATGAGCAAAGGCTCTTATTTATAGAGAAGCAGAGGAGTAAGGAACCCTAAAATCTCCTTGCTTTCACAATCTAGGGCTTGCTCAGCAAGCAAGCTTTATTACTAAATCTAGAAACAAGATAACAACTAAAACCCTAAAAAGCAGAAAAAGCGGGAAACACCAACTATTACATCTTATCTTCTTTCTATCCTCAAAGAATGGATAAGGATTATTCCAAGAATAGAAAGAAAGAGGAAAGAAAGCTTTTAGAAGAAAGCTGCTTTAAAACTCGATCACATCCGCTAGGAAGTTTGAGATTGTGTCCCGTTCTGCGTATCTATGCCATCAATAAAGTGCCCGCTTTCAAGAATATCTTCAGCATCTGCAATAGATCTCAGGAAATCTTTGACCTCATTGGCCACTTTATCGAACTTTGCTGACATCACTGAAATATGGCCTATCCTTCTGCCAACTGGACCGTAATTGTGAACAACACTTTGAAATCATTTGTACCAGTCTCACTTAGGAACCATCTTCAAGATCAGACCGAAGGGATTTCTATGATGAATTCACTGATAAAAAGAAGAGATTCAACCACCCTTTGTCTGTAGACGATGAATTCTTCAGATATTCTCTCATAGGTTTTAACTTTGAAAACGTGACGCTCCCTCTAGGCAAGGATTTGTTTCTATACTGAAACCATCAACCATAAGCCGTGGCTCCAAACCAGCAATGATAACTTCATGCCTAGGTTTACCAGCCGCTAGTTTGATCAAACCTTGATGCCTTGACGAGCTTAGTGAGCCGCTTTCTCTAACCGAACATCTCGCGGGAGCAAACCTCCTTTCCTTCCTCGGGACAATGAAGCTCTCGATCCACTCCCAGTCTTTTCCCACATATGACCAGCTGTCTTAACTGATGGTGATCAGCTGGTGTCTCCAAGACCTGGGGCAGCAACTGGGTTGCTTGCGAAGAACCATGAACAAGGTTAGAAATGAAAAGCCTGAGCTGCTGATTTTCAGCCTTGAGGGCTGCCTTGTCTTCTCCATTTTTAAGCACTCTTTCTTGAAGGTTTTCGGATACAACTTTGAAGAGACTCAAATCTGCATGTCTGGTATTTCTACCGAGATTAGCCTTGACCATGACGAAATCATCCATATTTACCTCATCCCTATTCTTATCTTCTGGGGGCACTGCAGTCTCCATGACTATCTCTTTATCAGGATTCCTATCAAAGTGAACTTGCTTCTTTGCCTTCTTCTTAGGAGGTTCCTAATAGATATTATCGAGATCATCAACACTCACTTGATATGAAGGCCTTCTCCTAACCCTTCCTAAGGAGTTCTCAAGCCAAGACACAGTAGAATCTTTACTAACTTCCTCAAGAGGTACTGCTGCAATCTCTTCATCATCTTCGATATCAAGATCAATGTGAATCGGTGAAGAACCTGTCAAAGGTACAGAAACATGTGTTGAAGGTGGCTCCTTTGCTTCATTCTGAGGTATGGGCTCGTCAGGAGGAACTTTTGAATCAACTGTAAGCTGCTCCTGTATGACTATGCCCTCAAATCCTAACCTTCTTTTTACATTTTATTTCGATCTACTGGCTACCTTTGACGCCATCTTGAGACTGATTTTTACCCTTTCCCTTCGACTGTGCTCTGGAAGAAGAGGCAATTATCCTTGGCGGCTCTGCTACTGGAATGGAGTTCTTCCTTTTAAGCACTAAGAAAACCTTACTATGCTCAATGACTTGTCTTGTTCTGTCTTCGACTGAAAGAGATTCTTTGTTTGCCCAATTAACTTGTGGTAAGGGCTGATCTTCAATTCGTTTTTGAGTGTACATTGGGAGAAGCACATCTTCATCATCATCAGAGAGCCCTTCTATATCTTCATTTAAGCAGTCTTTCATCTGATGGAGAGCTAGCCTGCTGTAACTAAGCCTGCTGTAACTACGCCTTCGCACTTCAAACTCATCTGCACAGTTAGCCCAAAAATCTTCAAGTGCGGCTATGTGATTATAGTTCTTCTCCAATCGGCCAGCGTAGACACCATGAGGATCAAATGATCGTCTCTCGCTGTAAGATTTGAGGCCGAATTTATCAAACTCTTCTCCAATTGTCCTGGCATCTACAGCAGTCCTGCATGTATAAATACCCAACCCTAATGGAAAGTAAAGAGAGGGTTTCTTTCTATTCCTCAAGACTGTGTGGACACCGTGAGCCTGCCTCAAGAATTCCATGAAGATGACCTCATCTGATGGATACCTTGGCAACATGAGCGGGGCACCTGAATAACCATAGACCCTAAGATAGGTAAAGGTAGGAAACTGTATAAACTAATCTGCCCATTCCTCGGCCATTGCTGCCCCCGCAAATCAAGAGATGGATCGCAATTCGCTGTCTAAGTCTCAAGACTGCATATTAAGAAGGTTCTTGTTCACCTTTTTGTAGTGGTAACTAATTTCAGGAATCTAACCGGGGATAGTGGTTATATGTTGTACGCCTCAACAGTCCTCAGAAATTAACCTCAATTGACCTTGATAGGCCACTGTGTAATTACAGGGTATACCGCGTGGAATGGCATGAAATCAAAAGTATTCGTTATTTGCCGATGAAAATACTAATCAAAGTAGGCCAATCATAGAACTCGGTTTTCTTCATGATGTGAGGTATGGTATAAAACATCCAAGGTTGAAACTTGGTGGCGTCTTTTGAGCTAGTGACCCTGTTGAGCAAAGTGATGATGATGGCAACCTCGTCCTTGAACTCCCCTCGCCCGACATTCTTTGGCAAAGTCTTATGTTTTTTTTCATCCATCTCTATGCAATCTTCTTGCTATATTTATCTTTATGCATATTCCACATCCTTTCACGATTCATCCTTGAAAGAAAGTTACGCTTTTCGTGCCACGTGGAATGGGAAACACTTTTCGATCATATCAAAGTTTAGATCTTAAATCAATTCCACGCCCACACTAGACTTCCTTTGTAACCGAAGAAATGCTTTTAATGCGTTACCAACTTAAGGCTCGAATCAAGAGTAGGAATTGACACTCCGCCAAGTGAAAGAGTCCAATCCTGTGTTCCTCGATGAAGTGTTGTTGCCTCGCTTCTAAAGAAGGAAGATCGAACACCCTGACATGATGCAAAGTCCGGTTTTCGTACTGCTGGATGTACTGTGAAAGAGAGCTGATTCGGACTTGAAAACATTAGGAGTGTACTCCATTTCAGAAAACTCGAATAATGACTGTAAACTCGCCTTAGTCTTGACAAGTCTTGAACAACTTCTATTTTTAGAATGCTGATTTTTGTGCTCCAACAGACGAATTTTTTGAGAAATTTTTCTGAGATATGGGTTTTGTTTAGAATTCTGATGCAAGACAACCCAAATCATCCGTTTTTGAAAATTTTGAATTTTGCCTGAAAAAGCAGCAAACCCTAATTTCTTCAATTTTTCCCAAAAAAAGCTGGCGTCTAGGTTTTGTTCAGAACATGAATAGAAATGGACCCAGTTGATCAGATTTGCAAAACCCTAACGTTTGATCGAAAAAGCAGCCAACCCTAGATTTTGAACTTTCTTGAAAAAAGCTACGATATGGGTTTTCTTCAGAAGACCGATTGGAAAGGACCCAGATGGTTGAAATTTGAATGCACTGAGGTTTTCACTGACATGCAAAATAAAAGCACTTGCTGCAACTTGATGAAGTTCTTCAAAAAATTCTTCAGAAGATTGAGGCAAAAAGACCCAGATGACTGAAAAATGGAATTCCTTGGCCTTCTTGAAAACTTGATCTTCTTCTGGAACAAAACGAAAAAGCAAAGGTTTATGCTTGCTGGTCTGAAAAATCTGATGTAAAACCAGCAAGGATGGATTCTTGAATCACAAAAAATTTCAAACTTGCTGCTCCAACTTTCTCCTCCGGATGCTACCTGCAAAAATAATGAAAATACATTGGAAAATAAGTGTTAAATAGACTTAGGGTTTGGATTTAGGTTTTGCTTTCTTTTTGCTTTTATTTCAAAACCCTAAATCTCAGCCCCTTTGAACTTGGACGCCATCCTCTTCTTCTTGCAAATTTTGAAAATTTGAAAATCTTCAAAAATTCTCTAAGGCATGGAACTCTGGGCGCCTTTCTTCAAGAGGGGGCTCTAATTCTTCCAAGCAAGTTGTTAGTCAAAATTTCAACATTTTCAACTTTCCTTCATTTTGACATGCTACTTCCTGCTGACAAGATGAACTTACTAAAGTGAAGCCGGGATTTGTTCATCACGGAGACCGACCAAACTAAGAAAGAAGTTTTGAGACACCTCCGACGCAGAGACTTCATTTTGACCTCTGAATTCACGGGTGCACATTCCTTCCAGGGGCGCTCAACTTTTTCAGTGTTAGCCATTTTCATGATTTTCGAGTTCTTCCTTCTCCCTTTAATCTTCTGATGAATCTTCGATTCCGGGAGCTGGGTAGATCCGACTGATTGTCTGAATATTTCGTTGGATAGCCAAACTGATTTTGGTGAGGCATTCTTGGATGCTACTTCTGCAAAATCCATCATTATAAGCTTCAAAAGTTTGGGCGCCCTTCCTCAACTAGGGTGCCAACTTCTTCCAGACTTAGAAAATTTTCAATTTATTCATGTCTATCACTCCTACAGGCGATCTTGTTTGAATCTCGAGCTTCGGGCGTCGGATTGATGAGTGTTTGGGCTCATTGCAAAGCTGAGAAGATTTCAGGAGGGGTCTTCTGGAAACACTTCTGCCAAAAAGTAGAGTTCAGGTCCTCAAAAGCTTGGGCACCCCTGGCAAGCTGGGGCGCCCAGTTTCACTAGAGTTAGTTTATTTTTCGCATTTTTCACCTTTGCTTTCGGATTTCTCTTTTCAACTCTCATCGGACCCCTCCTCGCTCGTACTTTTCAATCTCGATGACCGCAGCCCGCTTATGTCGTGGCTGGATAGCTCACCGAAAGCCTCGCTGCATTCAAGACATCTCGCTATAACTCTTTGACTCCAAATTCATCTAACCTCTTGAAAGTTGCCTCCAGTTCAGGTCAATTTCCAGACTTAAGATTTTCATTTACTTTTAATCTTCTTCTTCTGAAGTTTTAGATCTTTCATTCAGATACTTCCACTTTGACTAATTTGCCGGAGACTTGATTGTCGTGACCTCGACGGGATATCCATCAAGCCACCGGACAATTGGCACTTCCATTGGAGGTCCAAACCCTATCTACTCATCTAATGCTCCTGTATGTGCTTCGGTTCAACGTGGGTTTATATTTCCGTAATTAGAAATTTTCATGAATTCACTTTGTTTTCGCATGCTCATCGCTTCACCTTTTCGCCAAAGCTGAAATGCTTCAACCGATTTCGGTAAAACACCGACCGACTCATTGATGACTCCTGAGCTACGTGATATGCTTCAAAAGTTAATAGACCCAACAGGGCAAACCTGGGACATTTTTAAATTTCTAACGGGCATCTTACCATACTCTGACGATTTTTGAGCCAATCAAAATCGCTCGGACTTCAACTTTTCTATTTTTGTAGGCTCAGATCCGGTTTTCGAAAGAAAACCTAAAAACCCAAAACCATTATTTCCTATAGGTAAATTTCTAAAAATAGCAGTTTCCCTAAAATTTAGGGATGAAAAACTGAGATCTGGGTTTTGTAGATTAAGCTGTTCTTAGCAAACCCAGATCGTCAGATTTTGAAAATTTTGCGTTTTAACCCCCCATGCAAGACATGCACACCCTTTTTGACCTTCTTGACTGATTTTGACAAGACTTTTACTCATTTTTTCAAAATATCTAAGTGTAACAAAAATTTTAATTTTGGGGTACAACACACTGCCATTTCACCAAATAAGGAGTGAATAGAATGAGATGAATAATCTACATATGGTACAGGTTTTTAAAGCCATGAAATAAATGACAGGTGAGAAACTTCCCAGCACCGGAAAAACTACCCGAAAATAATTAAATGCATAACTATTCTAAATGCAATGTCCCTAAGTTAAAACTTAAGACGGTAAATGTAATTTACTCTAACACTTCTAACTCCAAAAGCATGATTCTAAAGTTGGATATATTTTAAGGCCTATGATAGAGTAAATTGGAGCTTTTTGTTAAATGCCTTAGAGCAGTTTGATTCTAGCCCGTAATGGAGAGAGTGGATTTTTATTGCATTTCAAGTCCAAAGTTGGTTGTGCTTATCAATGGAAGTCTATCTAGTTTCATTGAGATAACAAGGGGCCTAAGGCAAGGTGATCCTCTTATCACCTTTCATTTTCATCATGATGTTTGAAGCCTTGGGAAGATCCATCAATTTGGCCCATGAGAGAGGTTTATGGAAACACATTCAAGTGACTAGTGGTTTGGACTTTGCACACCATCATCGACCAACAATTTGCAAATGATACTATCTTGTTTGGTAATGACAACTTTTGAGAGGCTTCAACCATCAAAAGCAATTTATCCACCTATTAAAGCATCGAATCAACTTATTAATGATGTAAAATCAAAGATCTTGTTCTTCGACACTCTATCTTCGCTCTAGGGCAAGAATGCCAATTTGCTTGGTTTTAGAATTGGTTCTCTACCACGCAAATATATGTTGGCTCCATTGTTCTCTGGAGTTGGATGCTACTCATTGTGGAACACATTTTTAAACTCCTTTCAATTGTGGCTGGCAAATGGTTGGTCCTTGTTTAGAGGATTAATTTGATTAACTATGTCTTGGTTGCTCTTCTAATTTTATCTTATGTCAACTCTTTGTTTTCAAGTTGGTGTTATAAAATATATGTACAAAATCATGAGAACTTTCCTCTAGCATAGAATTGAGGACAAGAAGAGATTTTATTTGTTTGCCTAGAAGAAAATTTCCTCTCCCCAAGGAGTAGGTGGTAGACGAATCAAAAACTTGGAAATGCAAAACTTGAAATTGGGAGCTAAGATGGTTTGAGGGGATTGTTTTCAAATCCTATGTGCAAATAGTGTACTCTAAATATTTGGAATCAAAGGACCCAAGCCAAATCCTTACTACTACTAATCCTCCTAGGGATTCTAATATGTAGAATTTTTTGCTCCAATTTATAGCTTTGATCACCAACCATCTAAAATGAAACCAAAAACATTTGTAAATCTTTGTGTTGAGATGATTCATAGAATGGCTTCAAACCTTTGAGTTCATGAGCTAATCTATTAGAAGCTAAGGAAATCTTAAAAAAGCTATGGAGTCGTTTAGCACCAATTGAAAGATTTTTCAATCCCTCATGATTAAAAAAGAATGCTGAAAAAGGTACTAGAGGAAATTGTCATCAAGGAAGACGATGATGTAATTAGATGGAACTATTCGAAATATGTGAGTATTCTGCTTAATTAGGTTATTAGGCATAAGGCCATCCTCCCAAAAGTAGGTGACTTTACAAGGCTAGCTTTAAAGAAGAAGATTCTCACTTATGACTGATTGAGAAAGTTTGGCTTTGTACGCCCTTCCAAGTGTATCATGTGCTTTAGTGATGAGGTATCTAGAGATCACTTACTCATTCACTACCCCTTTGCTTTGGTTCTATGCTTGTCTAAACTAGTATGGGTCTCTTCCTAATACTCTCTTGCAACTTTTCAAAAGTTGGCTTATCCTAAAAAACTAAGCCCTCTTCTCATGCCTTTGGTTAATTTTGCCTTCCCTTCTTATTTGGAACATTTGCAAAGAGAGGAATAGAAGGCTATTTCCTCACTTTTATATTTGTAGATCAAGTTCTTTCTAGGCTAGAGGTGGCCATTTTGAATGTACTCATGGCCCAAGTATTGGAGCATACATCTTTTTCTTCTTGGGATGTTGAAATGTTGAATAATTGGAGGCATATCTATCTTCACTATATTCAAGGGGTGTTCTAGGCTAATACTAACTCTATTAGGCCCATCACTAGCGATCTCCTCCCACTTGGCTCCATTAAATTAAAATTTGATAAAGCCTTGAAGGGAACCTAGGGGTGTGTGGTTTTGGAAGTGCCATCCAAAATTTTTTGGCCTCTCCTTCAAGCAGCATCTTGCAAACTAAAAACCAACTCAAACAATGAAGCTAAGGCAACAACCTTAGTTCTGGGTTTATGAAAATTTGTGCAATGTAGGAATGCTCCTTCAATCATTGAAGGGACTTAGTGATGATTTTTTATGTGATTCAAGAAAGTGGATCTTCAAATTGGAAGCTTGATAACATTTCCAAAAATGGATGGTAATTGTTGAGTTCATTGGCCTCATTTTCCTTTCAGCATTGCCATCAAGAAGCTACTAAAGTTGTCAACTTTATTGCAAATGACAAGGTATTATTGGTCATGTATCTTAAAGGAAAGGACTCATCTCCACATGGAACATCATGTAAATCAATTCTTGATATGGTAAATTTCTCCTGCTCTTTCGAAAGCATATAGTGTGTTGGCAAGTATGATGGTTGCTCGCATGAAGCCATCTACTTATAGGGGCTAGAGAAGTTCATTTTAATGACCAAAAAAGGAAATAAGCTAGGCTTTGGTATTTTTGCACTTCACCAATCTTATAAAGGAATCATAATTTTTCCTCATTACAAGGAAGTGTCAAATGTCTTTCTACGGACTGTTGATGTACGTTTTATCATCCACCGAACACACAGAATAAAATGTCCAAAGACACTCTATCCTCTCTTGAAAAACCACCACGTATGCTAAGATTGCGAGAAGATCATATGGCAATTCCAAGGTTTCTTTTGTCAGGTCTTGACGTGTGGATAAGCTCAATGGGCGTTGTGATTTGTTGGTAATAGACAAGGGGACTTATGTTAAAGAAATTTTCACAAGTTCGGAACTTAGGCGGATTTATCATTAAAGGCTCCCTTCAATTAGGACTTCAATGTGGATCTCAAAAAAAGGGGCAAAAGGATAAGGGTTTAGGGGATCTATTCTACGCCTAAGAACTTAAGAGACAGTAAAGATTCGGTGAAAGGGATAACCATGCTTTGTTTCGCCTCCCTGGGACAACTACGCAAAGTGGGTGCAATCTTCAAGGGGGTGTGATTATTATTTTCAAGCCTCGAATGAGACCGAAGTTAAGCTTCCACAATTATAAGCTTAGGCTAACTTTACGGATCGAATGCAAATCATCCATTTGAAGAAAGTATGAGCAATATTTCACCATTGAATCTATACGATCAATCTCTCATTCATTTAACCAATATTTAAAGCAAATTCTACTTAACTTAATTTGAACTGGAATCTTATGAGTTATAAAACTCGCTTACTTTGACAAAAAGCTATTCGCGCAAAGTCATGTATAAGAGCTTGACGAAATAGTCTCACTGCAACACTTCGCATGGAGTATCAGTTTCTAATGACAAATGAAAGTATAGGATCACTAATTTAAATAGAGCTTAAATGAAACAGTGCTACCAGATGTTAAGACATCCAAGATTAATACAACTTCAACCCTCTAATTTGCCCAAAATAGCCTATCACATCAATCAAGAATATGCATGCAGCTTGGAGCCATAAGGCCCTCATTCTCGGAAAAGGGCTGATGAATCTTAGACACGACTGTGACCACTTCCATCGTGACTTTGCAAAATATTAACTCTAAACGTCTCATCCAAGTCTTCAAAGATTACCGCTAAGGTGCAACCTCCTTGCTCACAAATCATTCCGGGATGGCTAAGAGATTCGCTTACTTCACAAATCCTGCCTCAAAATTGTCCAGAAGGTAGGAAGAAACTTCCCGAACTTGACAAGCTGAATCTTTCTCCTAAATGCATGTTTTTCTGACAATCTCGATCAAACACATCTGCAGCTGTCATATAAATTTTCTCCCAGATTTCTTTGACTTGCTCTTCAACTCTGAGCCCGTCCGCTTTCGCCCTCTCCAAAATCTCTCTCTGTACAGTCACTGCCAAAAACCAATGGTGAAAATCATAAACTGCTCCTGCAGCAATCACCTTTCTTTCAACTAACTCTTCCCTTGGAACGCCCTTCAGGACCTTGAGGCATGGAATGAGCCTCTCCTGAATATCTGGAAGGTTGTCCCAAGTTTCTGCCATATCAACAAGTCTGGAAAGAAAAGAAGAAGTTTGCCCATAGGCGAGTGCCAATTTCTCCATGAACAAGGCTGCCTCCATGCCCTCACTTATCATCCATTCCTGAGCCTCCTTGGCTGTGACCATCCCTTGCTCTACATCCTTGGTTATCTCCTGCGAAGAACTGATAAGAGGAGGAGCTATTGCATCACCCTGATCAAGTGGCTGGGTCAAATGCCGTATATAATCCTTCAGGCGTTCGACCTCCCTTTTATATTCCTTCTTTTTCGCCACTTCTTTTTTCAGTCTCACCTTGATAGTTGAGAAGGAATTATCTAGCTCTTCCACTTCTTGGCCTTTTGTTGTCGGGCCAAGGTCTATAGTAGTTATGGCGTAATCTTTGGGAGTGATCTCATCTTGTGGCTTGTCCACTATCGGTACTACGATGTGTATGGAACAACTGCCTGCCTCGTCCCTCTGAATGGTAGAAAATTTCTTGGCAGGTTTCTTAATAGCAACTTGTTCCAACCTTGCCAAGAAATCTACAGTATCATCCTCTTCTTGGACCTCCACCGTAACTCAATCTTCATCCTCTCTATCACCTAATCCGGAATGGTAGGCTGTTCAATACTATCTTCCTCCTGAACATTCTCTTCATTTGGAACGTCCATGACTCCTCTGAGGGCGGAAATCATTCCCTCTTCGAAGTCCTCATTTTGGACCTCCATCTCATTATCTGAACCTAGTATTTTTGTGCCCGTAGGTGATGAGGGCTCCTCGTCATCCAGCTGAATAGGCTCATTGTTCTCTTCTTGGACTGCAAAAGCTCCAATCATTTCAACCAAGGATTCATCTATGGTGGCCACCAACTCATCAATATTTCGAGATGCTGCAGAACGAGATGGTTCTCCCTTCTGTTGTTTTGGGGCAGGCTCTATACTTGGAACTACTTCCTTTCTCTTCTCTCCAATCTCAACCAAATCTTGATGGGATGTGCCAGCGTTGGAGGAGTACGACTTCGTCTCGCTTAGTAAATCATACGTGAGCGTTATTCTTTTCTGTCTCATCTCCTGGACATGATGGTCGACCCACCACTGAGAGTACTTGGTCACTGGTCTCATCAAGGTTGCCAAGTCTAAATGCTCAGGCTCTGACCACTTCACGGGAGGAAGAGGTCGACTCTCCTCGAAGCGTGGCTGGACATAATTCCCATCGTCCTACAACTGATCAAGCACCCGACAAAGTTCGATTGCCCTCATGAAGTCTACTGGCATTCTAGACCATAATCTTCTCCTAACCTCATATTCATCAGTGACGTTTACCCAGAAGTCCTCCAGTTCCACTCTGTGCTTGTACCTTCTCCCATCCACTGTCTGGATATGATGATGTGGGTCAAAATTGGCCTTGGACTTATAGGCTGTGAACGAGTACCACTGGATTTCCAGCCTGGCGCTCTCAGCTGCTTGCGCTGACGGACAGGATTCTAACATATTCCCGATAAAGAATGGGAATGTAACAGCTGCCTTTTTAGCCGGCCTCTAGATGTTCTAGTATTCTTCCAGCTGCCTCAGGACTTCAAGCAAGATCATTCAATTTGTTGGATAGATAGGCAACTTGTAGGGATTTCCAGTGAATCCCTGGATCCTAACATATGTAAATTTTGGAAACTGGATAAACTAGGATCCGTATTTACTGATCAAACTTTTTGCCTCATGACTCAGCCTTTGATGCACTCCTCCTTGTAGTGTTCTTGTGATGTACATTAAGAAGGCATCGTGCACCCGCCTGAAATGAGATTTCTCCCTTAGCTGAAGCTGCGGGTAGCAATCATAAGGCCTGAGTTCATTTTCTCCGTTGCCAACTCTGCCTTTGCAAACTAGTCCTGGGTATTTATATGACCTGGCCAATAAATAGACAATATACGAGCTCATGCGAAAAGACTTAGTCTTTTCCAAATTGACCAATTGCTCGTGAAGATTGTTACTTATCATTTGAGACTAGTTGAACATCTTTACACCGGAAGTGATTTCATCTATGAAGTAATACATCCAATTTTCAAAAAATGCACCTTGAGGGTTGCTAGCTATTATGTTCAACATCAAAATGATGTCCCCATAATCTTCTTTAAAATCTGTCCAACGTGGCCTCTTAGGCATCTTCTTTATTGACGTTTTAGGCTTCTCCAGCCATGCCTTATTAATATTTGTGGCGCATAATTCTGGCTGGCTGTCATATAATCCCTTGGCTTCCTCCCTGGTTTTGTAGGTGGTACGGGAATGTGTTGGGATGCCAAATGTCTCCTGAATTGCTACTTCACTCAGGTGAGCCAAAATTTTGCCGTCAGGTGCAATGATCTGTCTTTTCTGAGCATCATAGTGGATGGCACATTCTACCATTAATTCAGCACAGTCCATCACAGGCAGGAATCCAGCTGCCTGAAAAATCCCATTTCTCACCATTCGTCTGGCAATCGGTGTCGGAAGTCCGTCTTGTCCATATACTCTTTTCTTGAACTCTATGAAGTCAACATGTCCCAAATCAGTGTCTGCAACATTTTTCCACTTTGAATTTATTTTCAACTCTCGCTGTGCGCCCTTGCTGGCGAACTTCATTGGCGCCTTCTTCAATGATTCGCCCACCGTGGTCATCAACCTGCAGTCAAAAATACTAACATTAATACAGAGACTTTTTAAAATAATTTATTTTTGTGCCTTGTGTTCGAATATTTCACTTTCAACTTATCAAATAATTAAACTTCTGCAAAAAAGCAAGCTGAAAGTAAATGATTTTAATTGAAATTTGGCCAGAGCTTAGCCAAGATGAAAAAGACAGAAAGAGAATGGCGAATTTATCCAATTGAACTTCAAACCTCAGGCAAGAACTTTTGGCTGCAGATCAGATTTAAACTTCGAGAGTTTAATGAAAAAGCAAGTGACAAAGTGCGCCTCTCTTGCACAGAAATTCGACTTTCAGAAAATAAATCCTTTCCTTCCTCAAGAAAAATTCTTCTTCAGCAATGAAAATTACTTCTTCCTCTGAGAAAATCGATCTTGCTTGCTGAATAATTGATCGTCTTACAATTTTCTTACAATTTCAAGAGACTTATTTCTCTTCAGTTGTGTTTGTGAAAAATAAGTTGTTGAAACTCATTATAATGCTGAAGAACTTGATTTGCTTTAGCAACTGCCTTCTTCTCTCTCGATCTCGATTTGTTTTCTCTTCTTCATACAGGCAAGTTTCCATTATTTTTCGAAAAAACTCCATGGCGATCTTATCCAGGCAAATCTCTTTGATTTTCAAAAATTTGATTTTTTGCTTAGATGTTTATCTTTAATTTTCAAATTTTTGAAAAAAAAAACATTAAATGTCCAATTAAATTCGATTTTTCCAAA
The DNA here is from genome assembly GCA_007258455.2 of Sequoia sempervirens. Taxonomy (NCBI): domain Eukaryota; kingdom Viridiplantae; phylum Streptophyta; class Pinopsida; order Cupressales; family Cupressaceae; genus Sequoia; species Sequoia sempervirens. Next base: position 471,086 of record VDFB02253170.1, on the reverse strand, counting down.
TTTTAAATCATTGGCGAATTTAATTTTGCCTATTGGATTTTATCTTTGTCCGGCGCAATTTATTTTCCTCCGATACACATCTAGCAAATTTTATTTTGTCCAAGGCTTTTAAACTTCTGAGTATTTGAAAATAAATTATTAAAATATTAAAATATTTTAATTTATTTCCAACCCGTTCGTGTTGGACCCATGGCTATTTCGGTTTTTCTCCTTTTTCCCTTGGCTAAAAGTTTATTTTCCAAATTTACTTCGATTTTTGTCTAGCCAAGTCAAAATTTTAGCCATTTCGTCGACAAATGTTATGCCAAATCCTTATTTTCTCCTGCCATGGCAGACTTTGAATTGTGCTGGGCACATTTTCTTTAAGCCAAAATCAAATTTTCTCTTGCTCGAACGAATTTTTCTAGGTAAAGTCTGTGTTTGGATGTCTTCCTTAGGCAAAATTCCATGATACTTGACAAATCTTTTATCCCTTCTAGCCAAGGGCGGACTTTCTTGCCTTTTTGCCATGTGCATTTTCCTCTATATACTTGGCCAACTTTATCAACTTTTCTCTAGACATCCATACTTAGGCGAATTTTTAATCTTTCTTCTCTTTCATGCTAGGCGAACTTCATTCTTCCTTTGCCATGGCCTAGGCGAACTTCCTTAAGTCTTTTCCACCCTCCATCAAGACATGGTGGACTCTCTCAAGCATTTGCCTTTCACACTTTAGCCAAAATTCGCATTTCTCCCCTTTAAAACATTAAAATACTTAGTCAAAATTTCAATTTTCCCTCCTTTTAGGCCTCTATACTTGGGCAAATTTCGGATTTTTACCTCAAGGCACCAAACACTTAGCAAAAATTTTAATTTTTTCCCTCTTTTATGCCTAGGCGGACTTCCTCAAGTCCTTGCCAAGTCAAGGGCGGACTTTAGAAGGTCCTTGCCATCCTCCTCAAGGCTGGTTGGACTTCAAACAAGTCTTGCCAAAGCTGGGTGGAGTTTGGAACCTCTTTGCCAAGTCCCTTATTTTAAGGGCCAACCTCATACTTGCCTTTTCCTTATTGCTGGGCGGACTTCCTAGAGTCCTTGCCATTTCTCTCCAAGGCATGGCGGACTTCAAAGTAGGCTTGCCATTCTTCTCTTAGGCATGGCGGACTTCAAAGAAGGCTTGCCATTTCTTTGCCACGTCCCACATTTTGAGGGCCAACCTCCTTCATGGTTGAACATGCTCTCTTGAGGGCGAATTTTCCAGACTTAGACAGAATTTTATCACAGATTTCATGTCATTGAGTTGATTTCTTGGTGATTTTCTCTCAGATTTTGACTGATTTTTCAATGATTTTTCCAGATTTTCCATGCTTTTAGGTTCATTTTTCTGAGATTTTTGACTGATTTTCCATGCTTTTCCTGATTTTTTACTTGATTTTTCGATTTTCACCTTGATTTTCAATGATTTTTTGATTTTTTGGTTAATTTTTGGATCTAAAGATGGAAAGTTGACTCGTTGACCAGGGTTGACTTTCTAAAAATAGAAATTTCTAAAAATAGAAAAAGCAAAATCCCTAAAAAATAGGGAACCCCGTTTGGTCCAAAAATGCCAAAAATGATAAACCGAAAAAGCAAAAAAGCAGATTCCCTAAAAAATAGGAAGTGTCAGTTTTGGCCGAAAGCACAGGCGATCCTCGTCTCCCAGGCCTTCTGAGCACTTCTATGACGTTTAGGCACCGATTCAAGCATGGATTATTAACTTGGCTCGGATGACTCTCAAAAGACTGACTTGAAACTCTGAAAGAGGTGACCTCACAAAACCGTTGCGTGGAGACAAATCTTAAAAACTAGCAAACTACTGGGGGTCCCCATTTGCGATGGGGCAATGTGTGAAAAGGTCACAACACAGACCCATCACAAACCTTTTGTCTTAAAGTTTTTTGAGCTGTCATCTAGAGCAACAACATCAACAATAAAAGATATCCTTGGCAAGGATATTTGGGGAGATTCTTCAAAGTGAAGGGTAAATACTATAATCTCCTCCATTTTTGTTTCTAATTTGTTAGACTTGCTCAATGACAATGATTTATTTGCTTAGAGCTCTAGTTATTTTCTATATTGAGGATCTGCTTCTGAGGGAAACAAAGACCTTCAATGGACAAATTCTTTAAGTGGCACACAAGGACTTTAGACATTTTGTTCCTATGCAGATCTTCAACGAACTGGAGGCACATTTTCAAGTGTTGTTGGGAGAAGTGGAGTGGATTTCAAGTAGCTTGACCCAAAGCATTGAAGACTATGCTGTAGCTGTCATTTGGAGCATCTCTAGACCTCTTTTCACCTATCTATGTTTCATTTGGAGATAACCTACCTGGAGTGTGCTCATAAAACCATCAAAGTGTTGGTGAGAATGGCTAGCGTGCTCCCTACAAAAGGTGGCACTAGCAGCTCAGGAGCAGCAGTAGAGGACAAGGTGGAACTGGGCTGATAGCTTTGGTGGTTACAGGCTGGCCCTTCAGATTTTGTCTGTTTTCTGTTATAATAGGTTGTTTCTATCAGTTAGACAGGTATCTATGGTTTCATCTTAAACTTTCTATGGGCCTTTGCTGAAAATAGCAGCTCATTTTTGTTATATTTTAAAGTTTCATAGAATAAGTGAGAGCCCAATCCCTTGATTTATATATCAAAACAAAACAAAAAATAGATATTACCTTTGAAACTTTGTTCAAAAAAAATTAAAAGTCCAATAACATTTACGTCAACCATGCATTGCTAATACAGATATCTAGACAATTTAGGCAATGTTGGTAGTTCCTGAAAGATACGTGTTGGCGTAACAACTAACACCTCTGGAGTAGAAGTTGTTATGAACAGCCTATGCACACTACGCAATGAGTGCTCTTCAAATTAGGAGGGGAAGCTCCCTCGTTGTGCTTTGACAAAAATACTTGCAAAGGAAAATAAGCTAAACTACGTCCTGTCTTTTTGTTTCAGCTGTAGAGGCACAAGGCTTTCTTGAAAGAACTTATACGTTGCAGCTGAGTTTTTCTGGTTTTGCAGATCTACTAACTACAACTAAACTTAATCTATCCAATCTCCTCAGGAAAACAGAGCAAGAGGAAACGGAGCAAGGTTTGACTAACTGACGATAAACGAGTTTAGATTCTCTACTTGAAGGCAAGGTGGCGCAACTATCATCTCAATCTAAACAAGCTTATTGGGCACAAAACAGATTTAAGAATTTACCAAGACAATCTTATGAAACCCTGTGTGGCATAACACTTGATCAAAATAGTAAAGACTTCACAAAACAGCTTTATCACCACAATCTCACGAAACCCTATGTGGCATAACCCTTGATTATAATGATAAAGATTCACAAAACAGATTTATCACCGTAATTTCTCGAAACCCTATGTGGCATAACGATTGATCACAATGGTAAATATACACAAAACAGATTTATCATCACAATCTCTTTGAAACCCTATGTGGCATAACAATTGATCACAATGGTAAAGATGTTCAAAACAGATTTATCTAAACTATGGAAAGAATCCACCATTACAATCTCTTGAAACCCTATGTGGCATAACAATTAATCGTAATAGCGAAGACACATGAACAAATACCAAAAGAGCAATATTGAGGGCAAGGTAGGCGCAGCATATATTTCTCTCTCAAGCAAAAGTTATTTACAAATGAGCAAAAGCTCTTATTTATATACATCAAGGTGTAGGGAACCCTAAAATCACCTTGAGTCATCTATAGTTCTTGCAATGCATGCAAGTTTTGCTGCTAAGCCCTAATGAAGTAAACTATACAGTTAACTGGAAAACTACCATCAGTTAACCAAAACATCTAATCTAAAAATGGACAATTGTGCGAGCATGCACGTCCTTATTGAAAGCGAGTTAACTGGAAGACTACCATCAATTAACGAAAACCCTAAATAAAACTCCAAGTGTCAATAAAGCTGATCTCAGAATAGGTATGCATGTGATGAAACAACGAGTTAACTTGAAAGGGTAACACCAAGTTTAACTCCTGTGTGTAATGTCTATCCCGAGAGGTGGGAACTGAAGTCTACTAGTCCTGATCTCGAGCAACCAATCCCTCAACGAGATTAAGTTAATCAGATCACTATCCGAGCTATGAGACTCTGTCGAAGAATGCTATGTCGATGCAACATGTCTTCACCAGCTGTGATCTGAGACTGAAGTTTGCCTCTGCTCCTCATTGCTTCATCGAATAATGCTGACATGACTGTAAGCTGAGTAATCTTACAGCCAATAGTCTCCCCACTGAAAATGGTATGAATGAGTGCCTGAAGCTCTAACTGAACGTCGGTAAGCTCAACGTAGGCACCACCCTCGATCTAATACCGACACGGTAAGCGAGATACTAAAGTCCTCACAAACCGAAGTGCACTAGTGACGCAGGTTTCTCACCCGCAACTCATGCTACAAAGTGTCTTCTATTTGCCCTTCAAAAACCAATTGTGCTCCCAAGAGTAGATAGCCTCTTTGTCTCAGACTGCGTGGATCGTGGTCATAAGCCACACTCAGGTGAGCAATCATAATCTCATCTCTGGGTTTGTTAATAGCCATATCCCGTTCCTCATCCTGAAGACGGATACGGAGCTCTCGTGCATTGTACCGCAACTGATATAACTCTATAAGCATAGCACGGCCTCTAGCAACGAACTCCTCCTCCCATTCCTCCAAACGCTTGCCATATGCAACTAAGTGATTGAGTTGACTTTGCTCTGCTGGAGGCTCAAGCATCGGTGCGAGTGTGTTAATGGCATCTGGTCTATGCACAAGGCTAGAAATATACTGGCAAAGCTGTCTGATTTCAGCCTTGAGGGCTGCCTTATCCTCTCCGTCCTTTAATATTCTGTCCCTGGCACTGTCTGTAGCAACTTGTAAAAGATCAACCTGAGTCTGGCGTGTGCTGCAACCAAGGTTAACTGTGATAACTTCAAAATCTTGAGATTCCAATTCAGCCAAGTTCTTCCCCTGTGGAGGTACGGCAGTCTCAATGACAATCTCCATCTCAGTGTTTCTCTCTACGTGAACCATGTTCTTGACTCTCTTATCTGGCACATCCTAATAAATGTCATCAAAATTGGAATGATTGAGAACATAAGATGGCTGCCTCCTCTTCCTTCCTAGCTGAGCTTCGATCCAAGATTGGTCTCGGCTAATGCTACTAGAAGGGTCTGCACTAGCGACAGGAGGTACTGATGAGAGTGAGTGTGTAGAAGACCCACTGCGAGGTGGAGAGTCTAAATCCAATTCAATGTGAATTGGGATAGGTGACTGCTCTGGAACTAATATAGGAACTTGAGGCTGAACCTCAAGTACTGGCGGGCTCTGAGCTGATCTCTGAACTGGCTCTGTAAGCGGCTGTCTGTCAGGCTCCATGTGTGAAACAGTGGCAAGCACCTTGCCCTTTGAGTTGTTTGGCGCTTGTACTTTCTTGGGAGGATTACTCCTCTTCTTTTTGTTAGATTTTGATGAAGAAGGTAGTGAAGGATTCACCACTACTGGCGGCTCTGCTCTAGGAACACTTACCCTCCTTGTCTTCTTGTTGTCGAGGTAAAGTATACTGTTCTGAATAACTCTACTTGACCTCTCCTTGACCGTTGCATATTCCTTGACATACCAATCTACTGCTGGCAACGGTTGTGCATCGACCTACTCTCTGAAAAATTGAGGAAGAACCTCCCCCTCATCATCTGATAAACCTCCCACATCTTCTGACAAGAAAACAGAAATCTGTGAGAGAGAGAAGCGGTTGTAACTGCGTCTGCGAACCTCGAAGTCATCTGCGCAATTTGCCCAGTAATCCTCCATAGAAGGTTCGTGATATGTGCCTCCAACAAGGCGAGCTGTATAATGACCTGAAAGATCATAGGCACGTGCTTCGACAAGATACTTAAGATGATATTTCTCAAGCTCTTTCCCTGCGATCCTAGCATCAATTGCCGACTTGCACCAATACATTCCAAACTGAAAAGGAAAGTTAAGAGATGGTCTGTGCCTGCGGTGTAGAAGACGATGAACATCATGCATCTGTCTTAGGAACTCCTGAAAAACTGTCTTATACGAAGGATAATGTGGAAGCATAGCTGGATTTCCTGTAAAGCCGTACACTCGGATGTAGGTGTATGTTGGGAACTAAATAAACCAATCTGCCCATCCATCCATCACTGCCCTAGCAACTGCCGAGATACGAACGTGCAACTCCCGGTCCAAGTTTCTCACTGTATAGGTCAGAAAAGCCTCATGAACACGCTTGAAATGACGTTCAGCTCTGGTGAACTCAAGCTGATCATAATATTGAGACTTTTTGAACAATGAGAATGCCCACAGTGTTTAATCCTCGGAACTGACCCTGATAAGCGATCAAATACACGAGATACGAACACATATGAAACTCATGAGCAACCATGAAACCGGTGATTTGCCTGTGGAGAATATCGCTGATGAAGGATGCCTAGTCATAATGCTCCTGCCCAGAAATGATGCGACCAATAATGTAATACATCCAAGGCTGGAAAACATTTGCATGTGCTTGACCTGAGACACGATTCAGGAGTGTAATTAGAATCGCGTACTCATCCTTGTACTCACCACGACCCACATTGTTTGGCAATCTGTTCTTTGCTTGTTTTAACCATCTTTCTGCCATCTTCTTCTGACATTTGTCCATATCAGCATCAAATGCCTGGGCACACTGCTCCATAGAAACAACTAGGCTGTTCTAGTGTTGAGGAATGCTAAAACTCCTTTCGATGTCTAGAGGTTTGAGACTACAAATGACTTGTCCGTCAACTGACGCTATCTCACAAGTAGTAGGATTGTAATGCTTAATGCAAGCCATCACAAACTCAACACAGTGAACGGAGATAGGTATGGAAGCGGCCTCTAGTAAGCCAGACTGCTCAATATTCTGAATGATTGAACTTCTGATTTTGACAAGATCTAGCACTGCTTCTGGCAACACTTTGTGAAGATCTGTCTCAACCAACCTGAGAAAGTCATGGGTAAGGACGATTTTGGTCCTGTATTCGAGCTGAGTGAACTGCATTCTGAAAAATTACCCTGTTGACTGTGAACTTGACTATGTTCTGACAAGATTTCTGGAAACTAAAAATAGCCTGCGAGAGTTAAAAATAGCCTTTCGAAGAATTATTTCCAGCGAAAAATCCGAAATATGGGTTTTGTCCAGAAAAGGATTCTAAGACAACCCAGAACGTCAGATTTGCGAAAATTCAACTTCTACTTGATCGTACAGAGATTTTTCACTTGAGAAAATTAGTAACTCAAGAACGAACGTTCTAAAGTTAAAAATTCGTGAAAAACCAAGCGCACAAATTTAACTCGAGGAAATTATATGAGAAAAATCCAGATACTGAAACTTGTAAAATTCGCCAATTTCAGGAACATGCACAATGTATTTTGGAAGAAATCTGAGATTGAAGGATGAAAAAGACGTTTTTATTATGCCTTCTTCTCTGTGAAAATCGCCCAAGATTTCTTTAAATTGCTGATAATTGTGAATTTTGATCTGCAAAAAGATATGTTAGGTAAAATCGCTTCTGGAAATTGATGTAGATTTTGCCTTTGAACTGGAAGAATTCGCCTTGTTTTGAAAAACCACGAATTTTCCTCTTGAAATTTGCGCCTTGAAGAAATTCGGATTTCCTTTGAATTTGTCTTGAGAAAATACGAATTTATCTAGAGTTTGAGAGTTCGCCTTTAAACTCTGAAGGAATTTGCGAATTGCTTTGAATAAATATGCCTTTGAAGAATTGAGGAATTTTGCGAATTGATTTTAAGTTATGAATTGCGAATTCCTTTGAATGAATAAATTTGCTTTGAAGATGCGCACCCTTATCTCTTCTGAAGAAATACGAATTGCTTGAAGTTTGCTTTGAAAATTAATAAAATTCGATTTTCCCTTTGAAGATATGAATTTGCTTTTGAAAAACACGAATTTCACTTAAGATTGAATTTGCTCTTAATGAAATTGAATTTCCCTTTAAATCTCTGTGAATAATAATGAAAATGGCGCCATGTATAAATAAGAAGAAATTCACACCAATTTGTGACTGCAAGAATTCAAAACCCTAACAAAAATAGAAGATCTCTGATTGGTTGCCTTTCAGTTCCACTGTCACTGACTAGAAGTTCGAATTTGAATAAATATAATAAAATATTTATTATCATGCAAATAGCAAAAGGCGCCAAAAATAGAAAATCGCCATCTTATGCTAAAATTGCAAATATTCTGAACTTCAGTTGACGATTTTGTTGAAGCTTTGAGATTCACCATCGGGCTTCAATGATTCTGAAAAGTCAACTCTTGAGCATGTAGGCATCCATTTGCTCAAGATACTTCACTTTTTACTAACTCCCTATTTTATAGCTGACAGCACTGTTACGACTGGCCAACTTCAACACTGATTTCCGGATGACCGGGTGATGCTGAGACTGATCTGAAGAATTCATCGGAAAGCCTACTGAACAAGGAAGAAATGTCTGCTGGGAGACATCACTACAAAATCCATCATTTAACCCCTTGAAAAATTAGGCGCCCCTGATTAAATTGCTTTACGGGTTCCAGACTTAGCCATTTTCCTAAACTGCCATCTGACACTTCAAACGGCTGCTGACGACAAACGGTGAACCCTACTGATATGAAACGAAACTCACTGCATGACTGAAGATATTCTGCATCCAACGACTGTATGCACGACATCTGAAAGTTGTGTTAAGAGCCTCAAAAATAAAAGCGCCCCTGGCTCTTAGTTGCACTGGTGTCATTTTGACGAAAGTCGAACTTTCACCCAAGTACTCTACTTTGACCTCTGATATCTAGAGCTGGGATGACCTGATTCAGGCACTATCTATTTTAACGTACAGCCAGAAGGGCCCACAAGAGAAGTCTCTGGAGGTGACGAAGCAAGAAAACTGCTTCTAAGACCTCAAAAATTCCAGTGCGTATTTTATTTAAAATTACCGCTTCAGACTTGGCCATTTTCCGGATATCCTCATGTTTCAGTATTGCACCAAAGACCTCGCACGTACGAGCGACTGCCAAATCCCGAAGGCTGACGGCTCGGCTAGTTGGATAGATAAAATGATTACGCTCAATAGCCGTGAAGACTTCGAATGCGAACGGGCTCATCTGACAGGCCTAAAGGCTAGGCGCCTCTAGACTATGGAAATACACTGAGAATTGTTTGTTGGTCCGCCCGTGAAATTACGTGCTTGGTAGAACTTCCGCCACGACCACCTGGAACGTCGGATTGACAAGCAGAATGATGCGTTGCGGAGCTAGGCTAGAGTATTACTGATGTTAGGAAGGCTCTGTCTGCAAATTTTGCCATCTGAAGGTTCCTTTAAACTAGCGCCCCTGGGCTATACTTGCACTGGGAACTAACGGAAAAGCTCAGAAACGTGAAAACTCCATTATAAGCTGATCTTCAGACGACTGCCGCTGGAGTTCTGAAACTCGGATGACTGTGTTTGATATCTCGTCGGATAAGCAGACTAGTTGTGAACAGATTGACTATATCCGCCATCGAAAATGCCAAGATTTACCCCCTCCTTAAGATGGGCGCCCTCAGGCTAGAGGCGCGCTTTTGCCTGAAAAAGACAAATTTCTCACATCTGGAAATTTAGGGATTTCAACTTCTGTTGTTGATTGCCGGAGCTGTAGATCTCGGAAAGCTAAGCTGGATAGCTCATCGAATAGCCAGACTGATTCTGAAGAGATTGACTGGATACTTGAACATTTTAAACAACATCCTGGCCTTCAACAAGCTGGGCGCCCTCAGGCTAGAGGCGCGCTTTTGTGCTTTTCTCTGAGAAATCTTCATAAATTGACCATTAAAAACTTCGTTTTGATCATTGAAATGACCGTCTGCAACATGAAATGTCGTCGTGAGATGCTCCCCCATCGTGAAAAGCTCTATTTTGAGTCTCTGCTTCAGGTTCTGATCAATATAACTGACTTTGACTGACAAACTATTGACAAAAACTCCATGCTTGATATTTGCCCAAAACTGTGTTTTACATTATTTTAGCAAGATTTAGACTTTTAATGCAAAATGCCTTGATGAAGCAAAAAAAATTTGGTTTGGGTACAACAATACGCAAAATATTTTGATATGGGTGTACATTTCTCAATTTGGCAGCAAAACACAAAAATGTGAGAAATATATCAGACAAAAGTGTAGCATGTGCATTATATGATGAATGAACATTAAAAATTGAAGACTCTAATTAATATTTTCAAAGAAGCAGGTGAAGTAAATTCTACAAAGAAGATTGTTGTCTTCCATATTCTCATTTGATACATGGTATTCCTAAATGAAAATCATAAATGTGCAACCCTTCAACAAGAAGCAGAGTACTCTGCTTTTTAAAACATACCTGACAACTTCCACCAGATAATTGTAAATTAGAGGCAATCTTTTTTCCTCCTAATGAAGCCACCAATTTTACAACTCCAATGATGCCCATTCGCTTGTATCTTGGATCTGGATTTGCAATCTATTATGCATAAAAAACACATCTATGAATATAAAACATGGTTAAAACAAGGTATGACCAAAATTCCAACCAAATAATCTAACTTAAACCTGTCCCATTTTGTAACTTGTAAGATACCATTAATACAATACAAGATAATTAAGATGCAGATACGACTGCTAGTGATTTGATTCAAAAAAATGTTTTTAACTCCAATCCATGTGAATGAACATAGAAGCTACATAATTGAGAAATTCATTGACCATCCTACAGCAGCAAAGTGACCAAGTTCAAAGAGAAGTCCACATTATTTCACACAATGGAATTACCACCAATGCAAATGTACAATAAGATAAAATATTTACCTGCTTACGGACAATCATCAGTAATTCATTTGCAATGGAAGAGCCACAAGAATTAGTTCCAGACCAAGACTCCAATGCAAGTCGGCTGAAAACAATATAAACCTGCAGTAAACATCAAAAGTTTGACTTGACCTCATTTCATCTTGCATGGTTTCCATAACAAAAAGCATCAAAATATACGCATGAGAATAAAAGGCCTTTGTAAACCTTCTCTAAGTGGTCATCTTGAAATCCTTCCAGATAATCCAAAATGCCTGCAGGTGGTCCACATGAAATACGCTAGCTATTACTAACTGTAAATGCAACCAACACCAAACAAAACAAAAGCTTTTGTTTCAAATCCTCAACTTGTTAAAATAAAGCTTTATGCTTCTGCAGGAGCTCAACAGAGTAATATAAAGTGTGCACACATTCAGAATTCATATTTTTCAAATCTTCAGAAGCAAATTACTAGGCTTAAGATAGGAAACCATTGATATAAGAAGAAACAGGAAGTAGCTCTTGAGGATGTTTTGTTGCCAGTAAAACCAGAGTATCTAGAGCTGAGTTCACTTCGCAAGCAACACCAGAACCAGTATGTGTAACCAGTGAGCCTAGAACCTGAATAAATGAAATAAAAAGATTGTAACATACAATAGTGTAAAAAAAATCTTGTTTTCACAATTAGTACACATAACATAGATGACACTTTTCCAAGTTCTGAGAAGAGTGTATAATAGACCAAAACACATAGTGATTCATATATATGTTGAAACATTGTAGTAGGCTTACTTCTTGTCGATGATAAGTGCCAACAAATTCCTCAAAGAGAAGAGAATACGCATTCACACCAAACTTTCGGATGGGTAGTTCCTTACAAGTTAGAAGTGATTCGCTGATTGAAAGAAGATCTTGGAAATAAACCTGTTAAGAAAGCAAGCAGATATGGAAGGCTGAGAAATGTACATGCATCCTGGTGTATAAAAAATTTATGGAAAAATAGCACCAATTATTTTAATCCAAATGAACTTACTGTAGTCCTCATTAACAAACCTGCAATGACTCTCCTCTGCCTCCAATGCATTGGTGAAGCAAAGTTTCATTTAAGTAACCAGCAAGAGCTTTCTTCTGTATTATTTTCTCTGCACTTTTCCGCAGTGGACCACCATTGGCATAGATGATCAACAGCAACCATACATCAATTACTCTGTGATCACATTCTCTTTCAAGACCTTTTATTTCTTTCAAAATTGTTTCACAAAGAATCTGCATGGCATGGCAAGATATAGATCCACATGCCAAATTATAAAAGTAAGCAAACCAGAAATGCAGGTGCAATCAACTTTCAAAAACCAGCTTGCATTAACTTATGTGAAAAATTATTTTGAAAGATTTACAACTTACAGATTTAAAACGAAGGGCAAACCTAATAGTATCCAGAATGAGAGCCTCCACACTGCCAGAATCCAATTTACCTTTCAGCTTCTTGTTTCTGGTTGCTTGAGTGTCAGAAATTGCAACAAAATTCAAGTTCACACGAATTTGTTCAACTATCCTCTTTGAATTCACTGTTGTTGCTGATTGCAACAAAAATCTCAAAACAAGGGGCAAATATTCTGCATCTACAGTCCTGAGACTTGACAGGGCTATTGTGACCACCTTTACAAGTGATAATTGCCATGAGAAAAATAATATTGCAAAATAGCATTTACATTACCGAAACAAGAGAAAAGAAATTCATATGTTTTGTAATGTTGAAAAAGCCCAAAAATTCTGTCGTTTTTTGAGATTTTCTTTCTAAAAGGAACATATTTTTGCTGAAACAGGAATCAATTTCCTTCTAAATCAACATGTCCCAAACAGAGTACTGAAAATGCTTCAAATAAATGACTACTTATTTAAAACCAAAAATTTTGGTCAACGATAAATAGTGTGAGCAAAGAACTTACCATTCAAAATAAAGATAAATGATCATAGTAGTAAATATCATGATAAATTGTGATTTATCAGGAATCAAACCAGAAAATGAGGTTTTTTTCTACAAACCCTAACCTGATTTTGCCCAATTAATTCTTGGTATTTTGAAAACATCTTTATCTTTTAATTTACCAATTTATTCCCAAGAATGACTTTTGGTACCATCAGTAAATCTACTGAATTAGCAAATGCTCTGATGAAAATAATCTAAATAGCTAAAACTTGAAACAGAATGGACTGTTTCATTTCAATACTAATTTCAGTCTTTTGAAATAGATATTTTGGCCATGTTCACTTCAATGAAAACAAGATCCTCTACTTTCTAAAAGTATGTGCCCAATTTACCAAAAGAATCAGGCCTTTATAAATTTGACAAGACATAAAATGCTCTTTTAGATGAGAAATGAAATTTTATTTCTGTATCATTGCTTATTTTTAATGTACAACACCCTTCATTTCTCAAAGTGGAAAGAATAGCAACTGGTTGAAGGAATAACTCTTGTAAAAGCAGTACAGACTACCACATTGGCAGTCCCTTGCATGCAAGATAGAATACAAGTGCCAGAAAAATAGAATATGATTTCACTTACACTCCACAAACAGGAAACTTAAGTTTGAATCTATTTTCAGTTAATGCTTTATAGCATAACCATACATTAACAAATCTAACTTGTCCTTTAGTAATATTAGTAGTATAGATATCTTAAATACATCTATCTAAAATAATGCAGAGAGATATCAATTTGGAGCTATTTTATTTTACCTTGGAACTATTAAATTTACTATATGCTTGGAGACATGAATTTTATGTGCTGCTTATTTTGGAAATATTATGTTTATTATTAAATATTAGTATTTTGACATGTAAATGGCTGTCAAATCTAAGATGAAATGCACTCCACCCCTTGCTGACATTGTAGAATGCCTCTCAACATTAATCAGTTGGCTTACCAATAGCTTATGAGTTTAAGTCCCGAAATCAAAATGTCAATAGTAAACTTATGCTATTGTCGCCAATATAATATATTTAAATAACGAATCAATGTTCCACAGGGATGCGTCCCCCTTGAAAAACCAGGCGTTTCCAAGACGGGGATGTCCCCGAGACATGGGGACGCCTGGGAAACGTCCCCCCACTGTCCCCCCATTGCCTCCAAGTTTCCTCCGCTATTTCCCAAACGTTTCCTTAAAAGGGGGACGTTTCCTAGACATTTCTTCTTGGGAAACTCCAAAAGGGGACTTTGGGACATCCCCAAGACTCTTAGACGTCCCTCAACACCTTGGGAAACCAACAAAAGACTCTTGTGGTACAGCGTTTATTTTGATATTTTTTTAAAAAACAAAAGGAAAAAGGTCACTTCAAAGGGTTAACCCTAGCCCTAAGTTGACCCCAACCCCCAAAGCCTCTCAAAAAAGTTATAAGAGAGACATATTGTCTCAATCTTATTCACAAATTCATTGTTACAATTTGAACTTGAAGAGGAAGAGTGAAATGGAAGTTTGAGTTTGAGGCTTTGAGTTGCAACTTGCAAGGAGACTTACGAAGTTAGGAGAGAGCAAACCAAAAGGAGCTTCTTCATTTGCAAGAGGAAGAGGGCAGCATGTGGGGTCCAGCAGTTCTAGTGATGAGGAGATTGACATGGAGTTTGGGGATGATTAGAGGCACCAAGCCATTAGCCATTGACTCATGAGTCATGAGTCATTAGTATTACTATCTAGTATTTACTATTTTGTTTTTGAAGTTTGAAGTTTGAACATTGTTGATTGTAATTATGAAATTTTGAACTTTAAGTTCTCGTTCCAATGTCTATATTTTGATTTTTAGTGTTCACCCTTAAAATTTAATTTTAAATTTAAAAACTACTACTAGTTCAATGCAATCATTGCAATGTGTTGAAATTTTACTTATTCCTTAGGCTTCTACAGTTATACATTTTTTTATAACCAATCTTTCAAGTACTATATGTATTTCAGCACCACTCCCCTGCCGCCCCCCTTACGGCCCCCCCTTTGTGGAACATAGTAACGAATATGATTATATTACTGATCTTGACAATACAAGAAGAATAATATAAAATAATTAGTATGAAGTAAGAAGATTTTCATTGACAAATTCCCAGGGATTTGAATATTACGACAATATGTAGGCCCCTATTGTCTAGTGGCTCAGGATATCTCTCTTTCAAGGAAGCAACAGGGATTTAATTTTCCCTAGGGATGCTATGCTAGGAAAGTAATTATAATACCTAATTCCAACTCTTTATTGATAAAATTAACCAATTCAAAAAAAAAGAGATTTTTCATGGGGCCTTTATTGAAAAATATGAGAATACCTGTTCAAACAATTCATCCTCCAAGTTGATATTAGAAAAGGCATCGAGGATTGGAACAATAAGATCCATATCCTCTTGCAACATTTGTTCAAGAGAAGAGACAACCATGCCATTACTTTGATCACCAATTATATCTGGAAGAAAGCTGATAATTTCCTTCTTGAGTGGTAATGGACAAATAGACAATACATCCAACAGCTTTCTTGTTGATAATTCAGCATCAACTAGAAAATCAAGCCATCGGAATTGATTTAATATTAACCTTGGTATATCCTGTTTCAGAGAGCTCGAATCTTCATTGAAGTGTTCAGGCAATTTCTCCAAGAGAATGTCATAGAACTGAGTTTGAAGTGGTGCTACTAAGAGTAATACCCGTGCAATACTGTCAGAGTATGACAAGGCATCTGACATTCCAGTGTCTGACGTGCATTCGAGAATCCTGTAAAACACAATTAGGAAAATTAAGAGCATGAAAATAGAACTTAATGGCAAAATCCATCTAAATAAAGGAGGAATAGCTGGTTTCATTAAGCAATAAATGACCAGTATGACCTTGGATTACTTATTTGGCTTATTGTTACTGGAACCTAAAGAAAGCTGAGTGGGCTCGGTAAACTGCTTGTCATTTAATATCAACTGATTCTTGTTAATCAGATTTCAAAATTTCTAACAAGAATTTTATGATTACGGTACAATTCATACAGTATATTTTATTAATGGAATTGGTTGTTTCTCAATTGTCTTGTGTGTTTCCAAAACTTGCTAAACAAACAGTTGTAACTAGAAGTGTAAGTCTGCAATAGGCCGATTGTACATTAAAGTGAAACAAATAGGTAAGAATGAAAAGAATGAACAGGAAAGAATAAAAAAGGCTAGAATCCCTCACAGAAATTACAGTCAATTTACCGGAATGATGTACTGGTTGGAATTTTAAGCCTAAGTGAAGAGATGAACATGAAAGAAAAATAAATACAGATAGAAATTACATGGCAAAGAATTTTATGCATTACCTCCTACTTTAGTGACTAGACAAGTCAATTACTAACGTGCAAGTCAAAACAAACTTAAAGGAAAACTAGATTAAATTGCAACTGAATAACACTAACCCTACTATTAAGTTAATCATGGTACTACAATCAGAAGAACACTGCGATAAGAAAAAATTCAAAAACTGAGGAAGATTAAAGCAGGATTTCATCCTACTCATAGAATACATTCCCCAACTTTTCAGCTGCTATTGTTATAAATCTTAAATTGAACAGATTCGGTGACACTGGTTGCAGATCATGTGAGTGCAAACTAATTAAACTAAAATACTTTTAAGCTTTAAAATGTAATCAAACTTTGTCCAAATAACAATCAACAGAACCTTTGAAAGTATAGCAGATCAAGAAACTTCAAGCATTATCTAGATTCCGAATTAAGCTGCCCCAGTGAAATGGCCATTAAAAAAGGTGATAAGGTTCCTTAAGTGATCTTGCTAAATAGATTTGGAAGAAAGCCCATATGGATGGAAAGTGAACCTGTTTCGAAAGGCAGGTTATATTCTCCTTAGTACTGATACGGCTACCATTTGTATATTTGATTGCATGGCCACTCTACTTTCCATATTAAACACTGGATCCAGAAGAATCAAAATAATTGGGAGCTTTGAACTTGACATTTATATGGTTCATGATTATTGGCTTGCTTCTTGTTAATTTTTTCACCAAGAAGTATAGAAACATTTCCTATAACTCTATTCAAAATGTTTTCTATTAGCGAAGCAGTGGATCAGCACGAGATAATTTATACAAAGTTTTTGAGAAATAAATTGCTTCTCGTATTTGAAATCAAAATGAACATTTTCACATTTCTATTGGCTAGCATTTATGGAATTTAAATGTAAGCATATGGTCCCGCGTTAACATCAATTTCCTGCAACCCTATTTGACCTTGCAGAAGGCCCACAATTGACCAAAGTTTCTAGCTATGATTGCTAGCTTACATAGAGCGGTCAATTGACAAAAGATTGCTGGCTTACATAAAGTCATCAATTGACACAAGTGTATAGCTATGGTTGCTGGCTCACTTACATCTAGCAATTCACCAATGTTTCTATGAGTTATAGCCGGCTAAAATGCACATAACTAAAGCCTGTAACTATATCTCTAATTATCCAATGTAATTTAATATATCGAAAGCAATTCCAAACAGAAAACAGAAGAACTACCTTATGAAATTGTTGGAATCTTCAATGAAGGAGCTCAAACCGGCTAAAAATTTGTCAATTAAGGCCGGTTCAGAGCGAAAACGGAGCTCCAAACGGCGTTGAAGATTCTGCGTCTCTGCGGGTGCAAGAGCGGGGGCCTTTTCGCCGCAAAGAAGAGTGCATCCCGCTTCTGCTAACACTGCCAGCATGACGTCCACGTCCGTTTGCTCCACGTGGCGAGGAGTTTTCTTCATTGGGGAAGGAGGAGCACCGGCTGAAGAGGATGGAATCCCTACGCTGCCATGATTAGGGCGCTTCTTTGCAGGGTTTCGCTGGAGATTAACCATGGCTGCCCTGAGTACAAGAGCAGGAGGACATACAGCGACAAAATTCAGAGCCTCGGTGAATAGATGTAATCTTTAATGAGTGTGAATTTTAATTGAAATTGGCGGGAATAATAAAACCCTGAAACTTAAATATAAAGTGGCTAACATTTTTTTATTTATTTTTAATTAACGGATAGGCTATATCATGTAGGGGAGAGGATCCACTAATTGAGCATGTTTCAATAGTTCTGATAGAAATTGTTTATATAATGTCTAATGGTTGTGATAGTAGTTGTTTATATAATGCCCAATAGTTGTGACTTGACTACCCATAATTAAACAAAATGTATTCCTTTGATTTAAAAAGCAAGCAATCATGTGATGCCACATTAGCGCTCAACTACCTAGGATGTGAATGCACAAGTATTGGTCTCACTTTTTTTTGGGTCTTTTTGGACACCTTGACAAAAAGCATGTTGATGTAGCATCATATTTGATGATGTGTCCATGAAATGAAAGTTATAAGCAGGGGGCTTGCCAAGTAAGTTGTTGTCAAAAATTGGGAGTGATTTGAATTTTCCATGTAGGATAATTAGAAGCGCAAAGTTAGGGTGCACAATTATTGGGTCCTCTCCCCTAAGAGCTTTTAGACGGAGAAGTGTCTCATGCTGTCAAACCGTTTGCAAGGAAACCATTTTCAGTCACAGCTCCACATTAAATCTTACAACTATAAAAAAATTGAATCAAATTTACAGCTGTAAAAATTCAAATCAAATCTGCTTTTGTGCATTGTAATGGATTTTTATTGTTGGGAGCTTTGTATTCATTTTTTATTTCTATTTCATGTTAAGTTGATTGAGGAAGTATAAAATTCATAAGACTAAATTTTGGAGCTTAAAGTTTTAAAATTAAGTTGCTCTACAAAATTTGTAGGACCATCCATTTTAAAATACTTCTTAAAAATTTTAGCAACACTCACCAAATTTTCTTAGGAATCCCCCCTCCATAGGACTGCAACCTACATCAACTCTTCCACTTCCCTTTAGACCACAACCAATTCTAGTACTTGGAAGTCTGCGTTTGTTGAGAGGAAAGGTCATTGAGAGGTTACCAACACTTCCTTTGTAACATGGGCCTCTTATGACATTCAATTTAAGCATGAAAATAGTCGTGGTGGCCTCCCTTGTCATGGCACAAAAAACCTTCAAAACTCACAATCATATCCTTTCAAGGCAAACAATGATACAAGCAACCAAGACCCTTTCCCACAACACATCATCCATTATTGGGTTCATTATGGAACTCACTATCTAAGAAACTCAAACATATTTCCTCCACTAAGTAAGAGTGGAGGATGTACAATAGCTAGAGGAGATTAAGTGTTCTAGATGGTCTAGTTGAATTTCAAGGAGAAAAGAAAGGGTGTGAAGTTTTTTAAGCGACATGATCTTCAACACAATCTTGTTGTACCCCAACAATCCAAATTGGGGTATGCATCCTATTAGCTAGTTAGTTGAGATGTTTACTTGATCAAGCAACAATAAGCCAACAAATATAGAGGGAATGTTGTCTCTTAAGTTATTCGATGATAGATCCATGCTCTCTAGTTGACTTAGATGCCCCAATGAATCTAACATTTCACCACTTAATCTGTTGTTGCCAAGATTCAGTAGCTTTAGCTTGGATAGTCACCCCATTTGTTAAGAATAATGACTATAAACTCATTCATGGAGAGATCTATGAAGATCGAGGTTTTACAAAGCCCAAGGCTCGATGGTGAATATTAGGATTGGAAACCATGAATTTAGAGGGGATGAAGTTAGATAAATTGTTGTGGCTCAAAATCAATCGCCTTGAGCTTGAGCATTTCCCAATTTCTTGATGGACGTAACCTTCCAACTATTTGCTTCTTATAGGTGGAAGCTCTAATCATTCTTAGGAGCAAAATGTTGGAGGTACTATTCCGTGAGATGATTCCCTATCAAATCAATTTTGATGAGATTGCTTTGAGCACCCAATGTGAGAGGTATTGAGCCAAAGTGTTGGTTACAAAATGGAAGACTTTTAATATTGGTAATCTTAGGTGGTATGCTTCTTGTGAGATAAATATTATATAGATACACTTATTGTAATATTTGGCCTTGAAAAGTTGCAAATGGATCTAGCCTTTCAATGAATTATTGGCTAGGAATAAAACAAAATAAATTCTACAAGCTACCCAATACTAGAGGGATAAGCCCCTCTAACATGTTTATATGTAACCTTAGATTCTTTAACAAGCTACAATTTTCAAGCTCTACAGGGATTTCGTCATATGAGAATTTTTTATTCAAATAAAGTTGGGTCAAGTAGTGCAACAATCAAAGGGAGGATGTTATGGACTCTACGAGATGAATCTGGGTAGAAAATATCATGGTGAGATAGCTACACTTGCTCAACTCCCTCAATAATTATCTACTTTTATTAATTAAGTTTTAATATTTGGAGCAGAGAATATATAGGTCAACCACAGTTCATTATCCCATTATACCAATGGCCTCATTGATGCCACCATGGCTTCCACTTCCATCACCATTTAAAATAATCACTTCACCCACAATGATAAGGTTGCCTTATTTTTTGAACTAAAGTTGTTCTTTTGGTGTGGATACATCTCTATAGTGGATTTCAACATATATACATATCTATTTCAAAAAAATTAAATCAACCAAACTATCATAAGCAAGGGGAACCAATCGATCATACCTTCAAATATGTAAATCCCAATAAATTATATAATTTCTTCCATTATTTTTTTAATTTTATTTCTTAAAATAATTAGTTTCATAACAACAATAAGTAATATTGTTTAGCCATTGCAAAAACTATAGTCCAAACAAGAATATATAGGTGATGATAGCCTTTTCAATTTTAGAGAAGGCCTTATATAGCGAATGCCAAGGTTTGGGGTGTAATCTAAACAATATTGTTCATTATTTTTCTAATCTTCTTTTTGCACCCTCTAATTCTAAGCTTACACTTAAAACTAAAAGTGTGGAGACTAATAGTAGATGCTAGCATAGCTACTTCCATGTGGTGAGCAATGACTATATTCACTAGGAAATGTACATAATCAGCAGAAGTGCAGGCCCCACCATTAACAACCAAGGTAACAAATACCTAGTCATCATAAACCCTTTTACCAAGGAGGTAAAAATGTGTGTTTCATGGTCAATATATTTACATATTTAACAATATTGTATGTATTTCAAATTTGTATACACAAAAAATACTATTTTATACATAAAATTGTAAATTTAATTAATGTATCTTCTATCCACATCAAATTGTACTCTTTAACATATTAACTTACATATAATTTTCTATCAACATAACTATTACACCTCCTTCAAGTAAATAAATTTATTTATTTAGAAGTTATTTATCATTTATTTTATTTATTTAGAGTTCATTTATTTTATAAATTATTTATATTATTTGCTTTGATTTTATTTATTTTATTATCTACGTTGTTTATTTTATTTTATTTGCAATATATTTATTGTTTTTTATAGATAAGAGAAGAGTTATATTGATAATGTAGAAAGTTTACAATGCTAGCCCATAGATATAGGGGCAAAAGATTTTCACAGTTTGTAACCCTATAGCAACCCACAAACCCAAACCAACCCTAACAAAATGAAGCTCAAAGCACCCCAAAATTGACCGCGCAAGGTCACATCCTTTTATACTAGTATAATTGACTGACATTAACTAAACCTAAAAACACCAAATGATAATAAAACTAGCGTGATCACCATTATTACAAAAGATTCTCTTGGGTGAAGACCTTGAATTCATGCTTCTATGTAGCACCGTACACCGCGGAGAGACTACAACTTTTTCTTGAGAAACTCCACACCAGTGACAGCCAGCCTGTGGTGCTCGATCAAATCCATGCCCTGCAAGTCCAAGAGGAATGGGTAATATTTGACTGTTGCCCCTGAGACCTTGAGAAGACTCAAATCATGAGGGTAAGGGATTCCAACCCCAAGTGTAGTCGCTGCTAATGTTTCCTCTAAACCAACTAACAGGTCCTTCTTGAATAGCTTTTGCATCAAAACTTTAGCTTCTTGCTTGGGAATGTTCACATCCAGAAGACCAGCCAATACAAGAAATATTAGTGTCAAGTCGATACCTGCGACGCCTTCCATGAAGCCCCTGTCTGAGATGCATTTCATCATTGCGAAAGTGAGATAATTTAGGTGGTGTAT